>CAJQZJ010033615.1:445148-460268 GCA_907164525.1 Lophiomys imhausi | reverse complement strand
ACACACACACACACACACACACACACACACACACACACACACACACATACACTCACACACACACAGTTTTAAAAGTAAATAAAATAAAAATATCCATAATTTTAAAAGACAATAACAAGATGAAAAATATGCACAATGGTGCCCTCATACGTTGATGGGAATATAAATTAGTCCAGTGATTTGAAAAATAGATGAACAATTTTTCAAAATGGCAAACATAAAATTACCCTATAACTCATCCATACTACTTCTAGATATAAAAATAAGAGAATCAATCTGAACATTTGAAATGTATTCACAAACATGCAGAATCATGTTGATTATTCACAACAGCCACTGTCCATCAAAGTTATGAATGGATAAGCAAAGTGTGGTGTGATCATGTTATAATATATATATTGTATTTCAAATAAAATGCTGTACTATAGATAAACCTCAAGAACATGCTAAGTGAAAGATGCCAGAAAAAGGCTGTGTATTGTATAACTCCATCTACATGAAATGTTTATAATGGAAAATCAAGAAACTAAAATATGATAAATTATCATGGACTGAAAACAACACAAATTGAAAGTGACTCCTTCACCATTCTCAATGATACAGTGGTTCTGGTCATCCAATGCTGACTTGGACCTCACAAAATAGGACTATGGTCTTCAGGCCACTTGACCTCATTGTATCTGCATGATCTCCCAAAGTCAGTCAGAATTTATGTTGCAAGCCATGTTTGGACACAAGATGATTTTTTTTTAAATAAAGCATGGATGATTGAGCTCAGCATCGGTAGAAGATTTCATAAACTCCTCTTGGTGGGGCCCCACCTGCCATTCCAATATACCTATTGTATTTGTGATTTCAGGAGACTATCTTCAAATCACTTGTTCTAGATGCTGCAGCAACACTTTCCAGTAGTTCCTTCTTCCTCTTTCCCTGTGGGATTCCTCAGGGCCCCTGTTTTGATTCTGAAGTTGAATGCAGGGAGAGAGTATAAGAGTGGTTAGTTGTTTTCTCTGTAGCAACATGAGCTCAAGAGGTGGGATATATTAGAGAAAGGGAGAAAAATTAGCTGCTAGATTGTAAATATCTACTTACAGAGAATCAGGTCATCACAGATTGTTGTGTACCTCGGTAGTACACTTGGCTTGGGCTTCCCATTGTTTTGCCTGCCTTCGTGCCATTGTAGATTGTGAATTGTTCTTTTTTAAATATTTATTTATTACTTCAGGTTACATCTCCATCACAGTGCCCTCTTTCTACTCCTCCCAGTCCCTCCCTCCCGCCTTCTACCCCTATCCCTTCCATCCCATAAATAACAGTCTGCGGCCCCAGTTCAGCAGTCATGAGGGCCAAGAGCCTCCTCATACACTGGGGGCCTACAAAGCAGCACCACTAGGGCAAAGTGTCTTATTGACAGGAAAAAAAGTCTGTGTTCATCTTCCCTTTGGTCCACTGGTTGTAGTATAGTTATCCTGTACTGTATGGTTAAAATCCGACTATAAGTGAATAGATGCCATGTGCATCCTTCTGAGTCTGGGTTAGCTCACTCAGAATCAGCTTCTCCGGTTCCATCCATTTAGCTGCAAATTGCATGATTTTGTTGTTTCTGATAGCTGAGTAGTATTCCATTGTGTAGATGTACCACAGGTTTTCTATCCATTCCACAGTTTTTTAATCCATTCCTCGGTTGAGGGACATCTGGGTTGTTTCCAGTTTCTACCTATTACAAATAAGGCTGCTATGAACATAGATAAGGAAACTTCCTTGTGATTTGGTGAGGGATCATTTGGATTTATACCCCTAAGTGGTATGGCTGGGTCCCTAGGCAGAGCTATTCCAAGTTTTCTAAGATATCGCCAGACTGACCTCCATAGTGGTTGTACAAGTTTGCACTCCCACCAGCAATGGAGGAGAGTTCCCCTTTCTCCACAACCTCACAAGTATGTGCTGTCATTTGAGATTTTGATCTTAGCCATTCTGACAGGTGTGAGATGGAATCTCTGAGTCGTCTTAAGTTGCATTTCTCTGATGATTTAGGATGCTGAGCATTTCTTCAAGTGTCTTTCAGCTATTAGGGATTCCTCCTTTGTGAATTCTCTGTTTAGCTCTGTTCCCCATTTTTTGATTGCATTATTTGATGTCTTGGCATTTAATTTCTCGAGTTCTTTGTAAATTTTGGATATTAGCCCTCTGTCATATGTGGGGTTGGTGAATTGTTCTTTTAAGAAACAGTCTCTGGTATGTCATTTCTTAGTTTTGGAAGCTGCAGGCCCTGCACTTCCTATATAGTCAGATATATTTATCCCTCTCAGGTCTCTGAGGTGGTTGAAGAATAGATAGCTAGAGTCTCATAGTTAAATTTTGAGTTGTTTAGGAATCAAGAGGGTGTTCTGGATCTAAGAAGATATTTTTAAAATTGTGAGGCAAGTTAGTATGAAAGCTGAGTTAGATATAGAACTTTAAACTCATGGAGATGGTTAGATAGTAGAATGTTAAAGTCAGGTGCCAAATGCATATGGACTGGACATTGGGAATGTATGCTAAGCCATATAACTCTTATAATTGTGGCCTATTTATTTCTGTTGTTTTGTATTGTATTTATAGTTATAAGAAAAAGAACCATTTTTTGGACTGAAAGGGAGAGCTATTGGGGGGGGAAAGAAATACCATAAAAAAGAAGGAAAAAGGATGGGGGTTTGAGGGGGAGGAGGGTGGAAGGGTGGGACTGGAGGGGGGAGTAAGGAGAGGATTGTGTTTGAGATGTAACTTGAAAAAATAAAAAAAAAGAAAGAGTCTCTTTCCATTTTACATGGCAAATCTTACCCACCTCTGCATACTTTCTTTCTCAACCCTCTTCAACCTCTCATTCATTTATTGAGATGAGAAAATCCTATTCCTTTGTTGTGTCCATGGATAATTTTGTATAAATAACACCGACTAGGGGGTGGGGGGAGAGAAATAATGAATTCTTCCCCAACTTTGGTTTCCATTGCATGTGTGGACCTTATACCCATATTATTGTTCTGTAACCCTTTGAGAGTAGGGCCATGATTTCTCTATTTGTGTCACCCATGGTGCCAAGAGACCAGTTGAAATGAATTGATGAAGATGACTTGTCCATTGACCATGAGTCTACAGTGTGACATAAAACATATGACAATGAAGGACTGGAGAGATGGCTAAGCAGTTAAGAGGACTGGCTACTCTTCACTGCTGCTTCTCTTAACCTCAGGGTCTTCCAGAGAACCCTAGTATGCACCCAGTGGCTCACAACATCTGTAACTCCAGCCACAGGGGATCCAGCGTCTTCTACTGGCCTCTTTGTGCATAAAGTATACATGTAGTATACAGACATGCATGCAGGCAAAACACGCATATATATTTTTAATTAAATACACACACATGGTGGAGGTGGCTCAGTCATTAAATTGCTTGACAGACAAGCATAAGAACATGAATTTCAGCCTCCTGAGCTGCCAGCGTGATGTTGCATTTCTGGAATCCTAAAACTGGGGAAGTAGAGACAGGAGGATAACTAGGGTTTGCTCACCAGCCAGTCTATCTGGATCAGGTTGAGTAAAAGACCCTGTCTCAAAAACTAAGATGGAAACCAATAGAAGACAACTGCTGACTAGTACTGATGTCTGATCTGCACGTTCACATAGACACACATACACACATACACATACAAATGAACACATGCACACAATATGTGCATTTATATAGTACATATATATTCATATCTGATACATAAGTAAATTAATGGTATGGTAGAGACAACATGGAAATATCTTCTGGGGCAATCTTGACTGGTAAACATGAATGCTAAGGCCCATAACTGTCCTAACACTTTCTGGTACTGAGAGATGGGATGACAAGGAGACAAAAGCCTTGGGAAAGTCTTCAAAAACTGGCTTTAGAACTTGAATAAATGTTGTATCATCAAAAAAAGTTGAATAAATATAAAATAATGGAGATTACATAAAAGGCGTGAACACAGTGGTAAAAATAACAGGTACCTGTTGGTTGTTTAGAAATTTCTGAACTGCCCCCATAATAGTTCCACACACATCCATCAAACTTTAAATGAACAACATGACAAACAAAACATATAATCCCGTCTATGAAGGTCAATATACTAAGTAGCTTTCTGTTATAAATAATATTATAAAGGACACTTACTGTATATAATTAAATGAAATTTGTAGTTAGTTCGACTTGGTACCAAATGTGAGGATGGTGTCAAGAATTTTGGCGACGAAACTCATGATACTTATTGAATGCTTGCATGTGTTCAGAATGTGGAAAATGCAGTAATTTTAACCCTACTTTCATTATAGGAATATGGAATCATTCTACACTAGCAGATTTAGGATTGTTTGTCCTATTCCAAAAAAAAACTTGTGTACAGATCTCTAGACCTTTTGTGTTTCAAAGTCCAGTCATCTTCCATTTCTTATGGCTCTGAAGGTCAGTGGCCATGCAAACATGACAAAGAATGCAGCACAAATGTTATCACATGGTGTGTTTACCTTACTCTTCTTCTGAAACGTAAATAGAATCTGTGTGAGCCAGCTCAGAGTTTTGTGCACTGTGAAGCTACTCTATGTATTTAGTGCCCATTGCCTTTGAGGCCACAGAAGCATGAGCCTAGGTAATTATGTTCTTAATTAAGCACTTAATTACCATCTCAAGGCTCAATCCAGATACTCAAAGCATCTCCTCTCTATTGTCCCTGTTTATATTGTAAAGGAAAAAAATCTCGCATCTGAGTTTTCACCCTTTGTTGAATGTCTCAAAGAAGGAACACTTACCCAAAGGCAAGGCAAACAACAGGAACCCACCCTCTCCTCATCACAGGATTGTGGTGATTGTGGCAAATCTACGGTCATAGAAAAATGCTTTTGGAAATCATATTAATCACAGTCACACATTTTTCTGGAAGATATTCTTTAAAAGGGAGCAAATAATTTGGGAACAAAAAGAAAATGATCCCTAGGTGTTTTAGTTCATTTTTATTAACTTTATTTAATATTTACTACAGTCATGTTTTGTGAGCCAAGCTGTTATTGGAAGCACTGAACTACAGAGCAGATCCCAGAATTTCTCTAGGGAGGGTTCCTTTAGTTTCATTTTACAAACAGAAGCTGGGGGTAACAGATGTGCTTTCAAGATCTGGCAGTCGATAAAAAATTAAGGTGAAAACCAGAGTCTCCAAAGCCCCACCACACAGATATCAAGATAGCATGGCCTCTGGACTGGCCCATATTCCTCAGCCTGTTTCCAGAACTTGCTGTTATACAGTCTGCACAGACGGTGGAGTGCTTGGACAAGCAAGGGAGGGGAGGAAGCTTGGCAGAGCACCAGCTTGAAGAGTAAGTCTCTCTCTCTCTCTCTCTCTCTCTCTCTCTCTCTCTCTTGCTTTTACTTTTCTTATTTTTTTCCTCTAAGAGCTAATTTAAGTAGAAAATAAAAACAAAAACATACTTTCCTCTCTCTTATCTCCTTCAGTTGTAGTTCTTGTGGGTTAGTGGATCTGTACAAACATGTGCAGCCTAGTGGACAGCTTGCTGCAGTATGTGTGGCTGGCTTTTGCTGGAGGTCAGCACTGCTTGGCTGTGCAGTCCAGAAACATTGTCGCCCAGGCTGCCAGATACAATACCACTGTGGTTGTCAGCGTCTGAAGGGTCACAAAAGCAACACATGCACTTTTGGTGGCAGTGTGTGATTGCCATTGAAACAAGTGAGTTTTCTGCTCCTGCCTTCCTCCAGAAGTCTCTAAGCTCTTGGGAGATGAAACATGTATATGCTGGTGAGGAGGGGTGTGCAGAGGATGGGTAGATATGGAATCTGTTGACAGAACTGAGGAGAACCATTATATTAGAAAATAATAATAAAGCATGTGCCATTTACAGCAGGTGTGTGCTACTTCCTTCCTAAGTATTCTGCTTCACATTAGTGACAGATGGAGGGTCCCTTCTCCATCCAGTTCTCTGATAATTACTCTATAAACTACTTCCTATCCAGCTCTTTACTCTTTCTTGTGGTGATCTAGTGCTTCTATAGCCCTTCAAGTCTCTTCTTAGTTTCCACATCAGGACACCAACTGCCTGTCATTCCAATTGAGTTTACCCTCATCCTATTTTTATACACATGGTATGCAACTACATTGCCAAAGTGACACAGGCAAGATTCATGGTGACTGAGCATTTATTGTTGGTCAGCCTTTTAGCACAGCCAGTGCCTATGAGTTTTGATAATTATCCTAAATTCTTTCAAGGCCACCAAAGTAGGATGATTTTAGAGATGTGGTCACTGAGGTTCAAGGCACTGAAGCAATACTTGGGTGGTGGCGTCCAATGCCTTTAATGGTAGCTCTCAGGAGGCTGAGGCATGTAGATCTCAGAGTTCAAGGTTAGCATGTTCTACAGAGTGAGTTCTAGAACAACTAGAGATACACAGAGGAAGCCTGAGCCTGAGACATCTCCTTTCTGTCCTGTGGCTTCCCCGGTGTGACCATGATCATCACAGTAATCATGGGGTTCCTAATGTAGAACAATGACTAACAGAAGGAATGTAAGGACAGCCCTCAGAAGTCACATGAGTAGGTGGAACCCCACAGCTCCTGTCACTATGTCTTCCCACTACCTTAAATCTTTGTGTTGAGTATTTCAACATTCAAAGCTCTTTCACTATTATCTCTCTTGTTCCTAATCACATTATTGTGAAACAGACTGACAAGAGATTATTTTCTGAATTTCATTGACAGGAAGATTGAGGTCCAAAAGGGGGAATGATTTAACTAAGCCATTAAACAGAAGTGGGACCAGGGCTCTGTCTACTAATCCCATATTCAGGATCTGTTTTAATTCATCATGAAGTCTCCAAACAGACAGCTGTGGGATATGATGAGTCCCAAAGAGCCTGATAAGATCATGTGTCCCAATGGACAATGGACACAACAGCTGTCCACATAATTTCTGAATCCTACTTTTTGTCATCAGAACACCTGTACCCACCCACTTTGTTCTTCTCAAACCTTGATTGATGACCTACTGCAATGCTTACCTTTTTGGCTGTCATCTCTTCGTCATGCCAATCACTGCCTAGCTCCGCATTCTCAGGCTTTTTCCTTCTCATTATCACTACCTTCCACTGAGAAGGACAGTTGACATTTTTCCTCAGTCTTCTGTTGCCCTGAAATTTTAATCTCACATATATATTGCATATCTGCTGATGTGATATAGACAGAGACGCATGGATGTACTTTCTATATAAAACAGAGGAAGACCTTTGTTAACCCACGAAAAACTGGTATCTGCCCCCTCAATACAATTTTCCACCAACTGGTAAAGCACAGCATGTCTCAGAACTATGAACTGATTTAAGAGGAGGAAAAAAGACAGAAGGAAGGGCGCATGAAGGTGGAAGGCAACCAAGTAAGTAAACTAAGACTCAAAACCCTGAAAGTCAAAGCTGTCCTCAATTCTGCAATAGCTCGAGTTTTCTCTGATAATCCAGATTTCTGTGTTGCTCATATTCATGTGTATACCTGCAGTGTAGCAGTTCTTTTAGCATGTTTTTCCTCTGAGCAAGTTACAAAAATAGGATGTGGCTTGGGGCAGATAGCATCAGGAAGGTGGACCATAGAATGTTTCCTCTGGTCAGGCATATTCTTCTTTGTGAGACTGACTTGATCTCTCAGGATGCTGGAGCCTGCCCTTGGGGGAACTCTGATGAATTCACGTCTTTGCCCCTCAGTAACTCATGGCATAGGAACACGCACTGGAAATCACCCTTTCTTCTCTTAAGCTTTTACACTCTACACTTGACTACTAAGTCAGAGAACTAGAAGCAAAGCCAGAATTCACCACTGGTACAGAAAGAAGGGAATTCTCAAGAGTCATCTAGCCTAAATTCTAGGGAAAAACTGGTGACGCTGTATGGAGATCCTGCTTCGTGGTACTCAATCTCCTTTCTCAGAAGAAAGGGTTTTTGTCAGCTGTGCTCTCCATCCTTAACTCCACTTGCTTGCTGCAATCAGATTGTGATTGCTTGCACACAAAGAAAATGCTCCTTCAATACAAAGTCTTTGTCAGAAGATGTGTATTTCTACTTACTATCCTGGGGGTTAGTATGACTTAATATCACCAATATTAAGTAAAAGTGTAGGAGTTGGACAGTGACCTCGAGCTATTGACTGGCTTTCTCCTTTGGGAACTGGCAGGAGATAACAGATCAAAGGAGATAAGTTTCATTTTCTCACCAAAAACCTTCATAAACAGTACTTCTGGAAGAGGTTCAGTAGGTGTCAGTCCATGTAAAAGTGGAGAGAACAGTGCTAAACTCATAAATGTGTGCATATTAGCATACAAAGATATGAATGCTGTTGACATGTTGGCATGTTCTGTGGTGGAGTATGACTGACAGTCGACCTGAGCACAGTGGTAAAGGCAAGGCAATTGCAAGTCATAGGACTTGAGGGAGTTGATTGTTTCCTTCTACGCCAAGGCTTGAACTTGTGTCGTAAGCTTTAGAGGGAGGTTCCTGTACCCCCTCAGTAGTCACACCAGTCCCTACCTAATCTTCAGACTGAACATGCTGAAAAATACTCTGAACAGAAATAGATCCAGATTGATGGCAGGGCTTAGATGAGAAAATGCTAAGGACTGAACAGTTTACCTATCAACCACTAACTAAAATATATATAACAAGCACTCCCACAGGAGGAACCATCTTCCATAAATGTATCAGGAAGATAAGGAGGCACCTTCTGTTCACTCCCATGGTAAGTCTTTCAGAACTATGCCTCCAGGTTCCTCTGGCTTTGTGCCTCCACCTTCACAGGTGCAATCATTTACACATTAAATAGTTCTATCTTTCCTCCAACAATTATGTGCTTAATCCCTTGGAAAGAAACTACTGCTACAAGATTGAATGAGCTGAGGAATATCATTAGAAGGTTAAAAGTCTGACTAGTGTGGTGTCTATGGGGCATTCTAGCTATAATGCTACAATCCTCTCACCCCCTGTGTGATGTTCGGTCTTTTTTTGTACAAAGAGGTTTAAAAAAAAACTGGGTGGGGGGTATGGGAGAACCAATATGAAAGGCTCAGATAAAAATGGCCAGAGCAGTTAGCAAAAGAAGACTGAGTTCCAACAAGGGACCATGCTTGTTAGACGAAAAAGAAAAAATAAAAAAATAATCAAAAGTAAAAATTCAGTCTCCGTTCTCTCTCAGTTGCTGGAAATAGCGATTTTGGTGAAAATGCCATCATGATAGAACAGAGATACAAAATCACAGAGCACGTGGTTCTACAGCTGAGGGACAAATGACAGGAATGCCTGGGCCAGCTGAAGACAGATTGCTGTATTGTTCCATTAATTGTGTGTAACTTGGCTTTTCTAGACCTTTCTGTGACAGACTAATCCCCTTCCAAATGCTGCTGAGCCTTCTCCCTTTTGTTTGAGGCCGCCCACGATATCTCTGAGCTGGAATTCCTGCCACACACAGTTTCATATGTAGAATTTTTAACTGAAGATAGATATGCTGATGAGAAATGTTTAAAAAATACACGGTTTTGAAAGCGGGTGCTGACTTAAGGAGGAAAAAGTGCATCTTCATCTTGGCTTTTATTTAAGCCCTTAAGCAATTGGTGGAGCTGATGGGCTGTGTGAACATTTACCTGGGTTGGTTCATTTGACCTGAACAAGGCACAGTCACCTGGCCAAATATATACCATCTTACTTATTTGGCTGCATCGGCTTTGAATATGAGACTAACTTCTTGAAGTTAGCGCCTCACCCCCAGCTAAGATTCTTCTTCAACCTGCCAGAATCTCTGAGTAGATTTATCATCCAGCATACATCAATCATAGTCTTATTAGGAGTTTGCCTTCACATTCTTGGAAGAGCTAGTGGCAAAGCTGTTGGTGGATTGGGTAGGCTACAAAGGGAATATTTTGGTGTTAGGGTTGTTAGGAAAGTATTAGAGCCCAAATCTTGAAACTCTTCTCTTTCCATTCCCTTTATCTCTCTTTCTCCCCTGCCTTGCCTTTCTTCATGTCTCTCTGATTCTTCTTCTGCTCCATCTCGTACATTATAATTTTAATAGAAGTCTCTCATCCTATAACTCCAATGCTCGTCACTTATGTTGAATTATTTTAGAAATCCTGGATAGTTTCCTTCTTGCTTCTCATTCCAGTAGTATTCCTTGGCTTTCTATTGTTTTAATTATGTGTATGCCTTAGTCTTGCATCTCAGCACTCAACATATAGATGGTTGGATATCCTCTTCCAACTTTGTCTTTCCATACACGCCTGAACTTTTTCATTTTCATTTCTCTGAATTTCCATCTACCTCTGAAGCCTGTATCTCTCAGTGAGTTTCTCATCTACCCTTTCTCTTTCATGTGCAGGGAAGTCTAATGAATCAGAATGTCTGGGGAATGAGAACTCAGGGAGGTTTTAATTTTCTGGTTAAATGACACTAACTTGAAAACTACTTTTGTTTCATGTTTTATTGATGGGAGAAATGGTGAAATCGAAGTACAGAATGGAAAGTGTCCTCAGGTAATACTAGATAAATCCTTCTAAAATACAGAGTGTACAAGACCCACTGAGGTATGCAGATCTAAAATCTTCCCTATAAAACGAAGAATAATAGCACCATGTCTAAAGACCATAACTCATGACTTCTAGACTCTATCTTTCTGCAGAGTTTGACCTACCCTGCAAATGTGTTCTGGTTAGCCTGAGCCAGTCTGACCTAAAGCACTGGCTTTTGATTGAACTCTCTGGTTCCCTCACAATGAAATCCCTGTGAGTGTTAGTCTTGTGCTTTGCATCCCTGGCCCCAGGTATAGTTGTGAACAATTCCTGCAGCTCCAGACAGCCTGTTTCTAAAATCTGAGGTAACTCCTTTCACAAAGATGCCCCCCACTCACCTGAATAAACACAGTGATGTTTTTGTTAGTAATTTGTGCTCATTCTTACCTCAAAGACAATGCAGCCTTGGGTGGAGTTGGAGAAAGTAGAGACAGGTTGACTGGATATGTTCAGACCCCAGAACCCAACTGGAAGGAATATCAAACTATCTCAGTTTCCTCTATATTAATCAAGTCTTTCACCATTCACTTGATCCCTCTCCCACTATGTTTCCTAAATGAGGTCTTGCTAAAGAGAAAAGTGGGTCAGTTGAGGGTTCTGACTAGCTTTGTCTTAGTTAATTTAAGGTTTGCCATATGTTCTTTGGGAAGGATATGCTAACTACATGTCTTTTGCTGATTAAGAGACAACCTGAGGATTTTAAATTTAGGCTTGTAACTCCCTGGAGGAGAGAGAGAGAGAGAGAGAGAGAGAGAGAGAGAGAGAGAGAGAGAAGAATCATAAAGGGGAATACATACAGGTCAAATAAAAGCTTAGAAAGACCACTCTGAGCAAGTGGCTTTTGTACAGGCTCAATCCCAGCATTCTTTCTTGCCATGGAGAGAAGTGAATCCCTTAGAGCACTCCTGATATTTGCTGTCAAAAGCTCTTTCGTGTTAAGGATACCGTGTTCACTGTAAGATGCTTAGCTGTATCTGTGACCTCTATCCTGCAGATGCCAGTAGCACACCAGCCAAGTATTTTATTTGGAAATAGAAAACTATCTCTGTAGTGTCTCTTGTATTTTATTTACTAAGAAAATTCCTGTGAGTGTGCATGTACATGTTTTCATGCATCTATGCATACATGTGTATCACATGCAAATTTGACTCTTGTTGAGAACTGCTATTGCGCATAGACACATAGTCACGTGACCACCAAGTAAGAGACTTGAGGATATCCCCGACAGAGGCCTTACCCTCTCTAAGTTCAACCTGCTGGTAAGAGACCGGACTGGGTACTTACTGTGCATTTCTTCTCTGGACATCATCTGAGTGAGTCTTCTGGTGATATCACTCATCTACTGGTGGTCAAACCTAAAAGGCCATAGCCAAAATTTCTGTATGATCATCATACACATGGCATTCAATAAGAATGTGCTTAGCATTCAACCAGGAATTATTGGCAAATAGACTCTCTGTACAGTCTAGGCTCTTTGGTGGGTATAAGAGTAGAGAACACAACTGTCCAAGGAAGAACAATCCATGTAATATAAAAAGCCACCAAAGGGGGCATCAGCACTCCTCACTAGGAGGGACAGTTTGTGCTTTGTACAAGATTCTCAATCTCTGTAAGACTCTTGTACAGATAAGGTTGCCTGCACATTGCTTATTAAGAGCCTGGGAAAGGCACCCATGCCAAAAAAAAACAGCACTCAGAAAATCAGTTTTTCTTCATCTCTTTTGCTTCTCTGTTTTAAACATTAAGGATTTATCTGCCAGGACCATGATACACACACACACACACACACACACACACACACACACACACACACACACTCACAAAGAAAAAACAAAAAGAAAAAGAAAAGAAACTAAGGTATTTAGGAATTGTGTCCATCTAGGAAATTTCTCTGGTTTCCAGTCAGAAGTTATGATTATATCTACTGAATTTCACAGAAAAAAAATATCAAGAAAATACAGACAGGAGCATTAAAAAAATAAAGTAAGTATATTCCCTAATCCTAAAGTGGAAAATGCTCTCAAAAGAATGCAATGCCATTTCTAGCTCTAACCAGTAGACAGCAGGTGTGTGCTCTGTGTGACAAAAGGAGCCCCAGGGATGTCCAGGCTACAAAGTCTGAACCAGCTCAAGGACAATATTTGAAAATACTGTCAACCATATCACTCCTTTGTACTTTACTTGTGACTGATTTTATGACATTTTTCCCAAATAACAACTTGATCACAGAAGAAGGTGGCTAATTAGTAGTAGACAGTAGTTGTGTAATGTAGTCCTGTGTGTGTATGCATATGTGTATATGTTTATGTTGTCTTGAATAATAGATTACATATATATATATATATATATACATGTGTGCTTCTATAAGGGAATGGTATACATACACATAGACAGATACATAGATATAGATATAAAGAAGTGTATCCTTCAATGTTTTTAAAAATATATTTGTATAACATGGCTAATAGTCATATTCTAGCTAAATTTGTGGAGTTTGCTAGCCCACTAATGTCCACCTCAACCAAACTAACATAAGCACCAATCCAGTATGTTCTTGTCTTTACTACAAACAAAACAAAACAAACAAACAAACAAAAACATCCTGACACTCGTTCTCCAAAACAGAGAAAAATATTCCGGTCTTACCATCATTTTCTCCAAGAGGAGGCATCTGATGACTTTTATTTCACCAGAGTCTATGATCCAGGGTCACCTATTGTCACTTGGCCATGCCACATAGAATGGCATCAAACTTGCTGACAAGTTGATGAATTCCAATCAAAAACACAGGTGGCCCCAAAGCCCGCCAATGATCTGTGTGCAGTTGCTTAGGAAACTGGGTAGGAATAACAAGTGGTGTTTGCTCTTCTAATTACTTACACATCCTCATAAATGTGTTGCTGGTGCTAAGTCACACCAAATGTCTGCCTCTCTGAGAGCAAGGAGCAAAGAAAGGTAAGGTGTTCTTACACAGTGTGAAGCTTTGGAGAATACTTTTAAAATGCCTATCTGTTCCACCTTTTACGTGAATCATATTTTCTTTGTGACAGAAACTTTATAGTGTAAGGAATGTGTAGTCTGTGGTGGAGCAGTTGGTCCCACTAGGCAGACTGAAATCTAAGAATCAGGAGCTGTCTCTCCTCTACAGCTAGGATGAGTTCCCTTTAACTGGCTTTTCTGGCACAACCTCAAAATCTACTAGGGCTAAAACCGGTATGAGAAAGCACCATTTGTCATTTGAAAGCACATTTTTTTGTATAATTTTTTAAAATATAATTTTAAAAATTGCTGAACCTTAATCAGTACTTGGAAAGTACTGAAAGGCAGGGTTAATCCATCACAATGCCCAGGATGAGACAGAAATTGTGGCCCTGAACTCTTTAGAGAGAGCATGAGATTAGCATACTCTGTGGGAAGAACAAATAGGGAGAAAAAAGTACTACACCTTTAAAATTAAAATTCCCTTTTAAATGTGTAGCATCTTGCTTAGAAGGGTCAGAATGAGATTCTGGAAGCTTAAAGACTAATTAATTTGAAGAATACAAGATTGTATGTTTCGCAAAACCTTAGTTAAAACTACCCTTTTCCCTTATATTTAGCTTCTCTCTCCCTCTGCCCTACTTGAAAGCCAGAGACACTGAACCAGGTACCCAAGTGACTGAAATCCCTGTGTGTCTGGACTACACTTGCTCACCTATGAATATGACCAGTAGAACTTAGCTGGTCCCATATCATTTGCTCTAAAAGTCACTAATGTCTGATTTCTCTTTTCAAAGATTCTTCATTTAATTTACATGATCTGAAGATATCCTAAATGGATGATGTTTTGTCATGGGAATAAATAGTAGGACAGCAGAGAACAAAATATGATTATACCCTCTCTCACAGCTATGTTGGAAAAGGAAAACAATTGGAGGACACCTAAGGATGCAAATAAATTATAGATTCCAGTGTAGTTATTTAGGGGGCAGAGGGACAATGTAGTTCTAATGTCCACCACAAAGGTTAGCTGCTAGAAGCAAAATTGTTAGAAGTACACTGACGCTGTGGAGTACTAAGGACACCATGACGGCCCGGATTCCTGGAGTCTCCCTTGAGGAGGGGAAGTTAACAGGAGCTGTTAACCTACTTCAGGGGCTGCAGTGCTGTAATTTAAAAAAGAAAGAAAAAAGAAAACTAAAGCAAACATTATGCTATCATTCTTCTGCCAGTGCTCTTAGCAAGATTCAATTGCCAATATAGGTACATCCCTACTCCTGCCCGCTGGGTGTTAATGTGTCTAGAAAGGCATTTCAACACAAATCAGGCTTAAAGTAAACTCCAAACCCAACCTTAAAGTTATCAAACAAAACACCTTCCTTCTATAATATTCACAATTTGAACGGGTGTTAAGAAAATGGTATATACCATAAAATCCCATTATTATCTGCTAACTGAGGTGAAGTTTCTTGATGAGGTGTGAGCTGGTTTGTGTGTGTGTGTGTGTGTGTGTGTGTGTGTGTGTGTGTGTGTGTGT
>CAJQZJ010033615.1:416589-430662 GCA_907164525.1 Lophiomys imhausi | reverse complement strand
CAGGAATTATGAAGGACTTACCTACCCTGTCTTGGCAGAGCTAGGCTGTCGACTTACCTGCTTCCAAGTTTTGTCCTTTTTGGACAGAAGTCTGTCTACAGTTAAAGCAAGTGGTTTTTCTTGCCAAGAGAATGGCTTACCACCAATTTAATCATCTCCCACTGGAGATTCTTCGATGTTCATCTTCTACTTGGAGTAATATAGGGAGTAATATAGGGGGTGCTGTCAGGAGCTGACATGTCTCGATATCGAAAAATCTTAAGTTAAGAAAACATCTTTGAATGCCATATGTTCTAGAAATAAATAATACTATTTTAAGAAAAGAATTAATAAGCTTAAAAATATAATAAAAATACAATATAAAATTTTCAAACTATAATTTACCTTACTGGCATGAAAAGAAAATGGCCTTAATTTCAGATTAGAATGTTAGACTGCAGGTGGCTACAGAGATTACACAAACTTGATAGCAGCTTAAAAGTTTTTTTTTTCTGTTTTTTGGTTTTTTTTGTAGAGGTATAGGCTATTTCCATGGTTTGGCATTAAAAAGCTGGTAACAGGTTTAAAACACTGTAAATAAATTAAAGGTGACTGCTGTTCAACCTGGTTTTACAAACTTCCAAGAGTTGAAAAAACTTAGAGCTAAGGTAAAATAATGCATGGTGTTAGCCCATGCCTTTACCTCCAGTAGAGACAGGAGGATCACTATAGAGTTAGTTGTCTTATAAATTCTAGAGTTACAAGAAACAGGGTGGTGATGGTGCACACCCTTAGTCACATCATTGGGGAAGAATACACCCTTAATCCCAACACACTAGAGACAGAAACAGGCAGATCTCAGAGCTCAAGGCCACCTGATACAAAACAAACTCTAAACAGAGAAAAACTTTGATCCAGGGGTGGAGGAGCACATCTTTAATCCCATCAGTTGGAAACCACATGTCTTTGATCCCAAAATTTAGAATGCAGAGACAGGCACATAGGATTTGGAAAGATTTAAGTTTAAAAGCTACTTACAAAAGGCAGGCTGCAATTCAAACAAATTGTCCTTTGAGATCTCAAAATATATACACTAAAGGTTTGTTTAGCTCCAAAATATCAAAATAATTTCTTCTTTAATCCGGATTGAAAGGTAATACTTTATATATTGTCAAAAAACCAAATTTGCTCCATGAAAAATATTACCTGACCCCCCCAAAAAAAGGTAATTGTCCCAGAGTTAGGATTAGGGCAGGGCTCTGTTCTTATCTTTCCAGGAGATTTAAAGCATCCATTCAAGGAATCCAGGGACAACTGGACAACGGAAACCTCAGCAGAAAAAAAGATATAGTTTCTATATGTAGCTATGCTGAACTTGGATGCCTTCTGTAGCCCAGGATGGCCTGCTGGGATTATAGTCACACTTATCTTCAGTGTGACTCTGCACATACCGTTCCCATTGTCAGTCACATAGGTCAAGTGTAGCTACCTAAAGGATACTAGAGAGAGTTTAGTGAGATCATACATGTTAAAGCTTTTCTACTCAAAACAATAAGCTGGAACAAGCAACCTCAGAGCTTGTTAGCAATGGAGTCTTGGGACTTTCTTCAAACCCTTAACTCAACCCTAAGACCTAGATAATTCAATAAATTCACTAAATAAGAAGCAAATTTGAGGATACAGCTCCATTGGTAGATTGCTTGCTGTTAGCCCTGGTTTCTGTCCTATATATCACATAAGCTAGACGTGGTGGTGCCAATCAGTGGAAATATCAGGAGTTCAAGGTCACCCTTGGCTGTGTACCCAATTCAAGGCCATCTGAAGAATGCATAAAATCTTGTCATAAAAAGAGGAGGAGGAGAGGAAGGAGGTGGGGAGGGGAAGGATGGAAAGAAAGAGAGGAATAAAAGAAGGCGAACAAAAATAAAAACAAACAAAACGCAATTTTTGAGAAGCATTATACTGCAGAATTGTCCAGTTCTAACCAGAAATGGAAACCCAAGACTCCTTATTGATTCGCTAGTTTTGTAACTGAGGAATGTAAGGGACAGAAATGTTAAACTGTTATTCAATCTTGGTGGTAACATTTGGTCAAAAAACAACGAAACTGACTCAGCTGCAATTTGTCTCTCCTGCTAGGTTTTAGGACCACAAAGTGGAGCATCTATGTGTATCACAGCTTCCAGCCCAGAGAAGGCTTTCTGACAAGGTTTGATTCTTTCATCAGCCTAGGGAAAGCGTCAAGAATTCCTAGGGTTTTCTGCTGGTCTTATCTTTACTTTTCACCTTTAGGCTATGATGATATTCAGACATCTGACATAAGTCTTTGACTCCATGGTGACTGATCTAAGGGGGTAGTGCTCTATCTTGTCTCTCCAGCCCTCCAATCATAGAAGGAACATGACAATAGGGAAACATGTGGGGAGGATGGGCAGAGGTGCTGAAGAGCTGTCTTTTCAGAAAAATATATGACATTACTAAAGATGGCTAATTTTGATCAGTTTCTTAGCACCATCTAAATGCCATGTGTATATCCCTAATGGAGATCTTTATAGAAAAAAAAAAACAACAAAACATAGAAAATATGAGCTTAAAAAAACACCCACAATTGATAATGACAATTAAAGCAACTAAAATCAACAACCCAGAGATAAACTATGGAGTCTGGGGGATATATTGTCTTTGAATTTGTCTCTTCTTGTTCAGTGGTTGTTATTCCTTTTTAGGACTTGTGAAATATGCTATGATAAATATAGTCATATGTATACACCTTGCACACTTGAGGAAACATGACCTCAGTTTTATTCTAGAAGTAGAATTGGTGTTCAAAGGGTGAGGACTATTAGAAACATCTTCAGTTTATGCTCCAAATTATCCTTCTAGAAGACTATGCATGTTTCATCTCCAGCAGCTTTCTCTTCTTGGTGGGAATCACCTCTACCCTACACCTTGAAACACTATTTTGGTCTTCCTCCATCTAGCTGAACAATGACTAAACACCCTGCCTGTGTGTTCTTCACTCCTGGAAACTATCTTTCTTGATACCAAGTTTTTCATTCAATCCTGGGAAAGGAAGTTTCACTGCAGAAAGAAGGTTGGATTTGGGGGAACTTCAGTTCCTACCGATTGTCCCATCTTTTATTAAAAACGCAGCCAAGTTATTTTCACAAATACATTGTTGACTAACAATGTACTAATCCAGTAATACACAAAATATTCCAAGAGAGGGCTTCCATGATGTATGAGTAGGTAAAAGTGGTTATGGCCAAATTTAAAGGCCTGAGTTAAATTCCTGAAGCCCACATTGTAAAAGGGGAGAATCCACTTCTCTCTTTCTCTCTCTCTCTCTCTCTCTCTCTCTCTCTCTCTCTCTTTCTCTCTCTCACACACACATATATATATATATATGAATAAATGTGAAATTCTTAGGGACAATTTTATTATTTTTTTTCTGATTTTAGGATCTTTTACCTTCTATCTGTACATGTAAGAGACAAGATATGAGGGAGCATAGGCACATGGCATATGGATGACCACATAATACTGGTAAGGTGCTTGCGTCTTTCTTAGGGAGTTGAGTTTGTTAAGGGATTTGACTATTTATCTAATCAATAGCCATATAACCTGAAATAAATATAGGAAACATATCATATTGCATTGAAAGATAGGCAAAAAATATTAACCCCTCAAGGTCCAGCCTTTTCCAGATGGATTCACACAGATTCATACCAAATATGAATGGCTTCCTTTCACAGAACTATTTCATATTGGAGTCCCTGTACCCACACATTCCATGAATCCTATGTGGAATTCTGGCACATTCAGACTAATTTATCTCTTCCAGAAAAATGTCCCCTATTCACAGGAACTACTTCATAATCTCCCACCCAGAATGTCTTTTAATTGTTTATCAAAATATTTTGCTGTCATTGTTTGGTTTTGTTAGTCTGTTTTAGGTTAAATGGAGAGTCAGCTGATAATATGCAGTAATTTAAAGATGGCTCCTGCCTTCACTGCTCCTTGAACCTGAGGGTTGCTGAGGAACAAAACTACATGGTTTATGCTGTGACAGAGATATAAATTATGGCTGTGGTTGGAGAGATTTCTCTAGCTAGTGAAGAAGGCCAGGCAGAGAAACTCAAAGAAAAAAGAGGATTTTAGAAGGTGGGTTCTTGGGTAATGATGTACTTGCCTTGCAACCATAGTGACCTGAGTTCGGATCACAAGAGTCCATGTAACAGTCAATGTAAGCATTATATGCATCTATAATCCCAATGGGGTCTGGGAAGCAGAAGAGGCAGGGGAAGTTTCCAAAGTTCACAGGTGACCTAGCCTGGCATGCCCAGCTAAGAGTCCCTGTCACAAACAAGGTGGAAAGAAGACAAGGACCATCACCTGGAAGTTGTCCTATGAACTATACAGGAGCAATATGGCATGTGTGTAGCTACACTCACACACAGAAACACGCGCACACACACACACACACACACACACACACAGAGACAGAGAGAGAGACAGAGAGAGAGACAGAGAGACAGAGAGACAGAGAGAAAGGGGAAGAGTGGATTACTTGGGCCAGCAAGAGGACAAGATTAACGCCAGTTAATTTTAAAAAGTCGAAAAAAAAATGTGGATTCTGCTGCAATGCACAGGATGTGGAGCACTTAGGTATGAAGGAGAAGAGAGAAAGCTGACATGAGACTAGAGGGTAGATTTCAATCTTGGTTGAGCAAACTTTTCATCTGGCAGTTGAGTTCCAAAACATAGGCACAAGAAATGTAATTCCAATAATTTTTGTGAACATGAAGGACAAAAAAAGGCTACTGGAAGCAGAGAGAGCAGTTGGAGGCCACACTATCTGTTCCAATGAGACAATACATAGCTCTGAATGGATTAAGATTCAAGTTGGACAGAGTAGGCTAGAAGCAATGATTATTCTACAGTGGAAATGATGCTCTTTCAAGTGACATTTTTCCCTCTGAGAAATAATTTAAGATGATTTCAAGAAACATGAGTAACGAGGATAGAAGAGAGGCAATAGAAAGCGTGAGTTTTAAGAGTGAGCAGATATGGATATATGTATATTCCTTTATACGAGGAAACTCAGATGGGGGACTCCTCCCTGGAACGTGCTTGTTGATTGCAGTGGTAAGAATAGAAGCCCCAGCAAGAAAGGTTAAATGAGGTTGGTACACAGTCAGAAGCCACAATTCAGTCAGTAGTATACAGATGAAAAGACAGTGGTCGTAAACTATGACCTCAAAATAAACATTTCTTCCCTTTAGTTGCTTTCACTGGGTGTTTTTAAAAATACACTTTTAGATATATTTTCTTATTTTATGTGTATTAATGTTTTGCCTGCATGTACATCTGTGTGCCACATGTGTGCCTGGTGCCCAGGTTGCTGGTGAACTTCAATGTGGATGCAGGCAAACCCTGGTCCTTTGCAACAACAAGTGCTCATTACCACTGAATTATTCATTTCCAAGTGGTTTTTTTAAAGATTTATTTTAATTTATGTGTGTGTATATATATATATGTATATATATACATATATAAATGAGTATATGCATATGCCATGCGTGAATGAGTTCCCTCAGAGGTCATAAGAGGGCATTAGATCCCCTGGAGCCAAAGTTACATGTAACTGTGAATCACTTGATGCTGCTACTTGGAACCAATCCCAAGTCCTCTAGAAGGGAAGCTATAACTACATAACTACTGAGTAATCTCTCCAGCCCTGTTTGTCAAGTGTTATTACACAGCAATGAGAAAAATAATTATTATACCTACACACTGCTTATTTTGACAGAAGTTATTTGAAACTACAACCTTGTTAACAGTGATATTTATTAATAACTATAAATTGTTTTATTAGGCCGGCAGAGCAGCTGGCAGAGCAGCTGGCAGAGCAACCAGCAGCCTGGCAGGAGACTGGCAGGCCTGACTCACCTTATATGCCTGTAGTCCTGGGCGGGTGGTCTGGCGGGGCCGCTGGTGGAGCAGCTGCTGGATACTTATTAATAACTATAAACTGTTATATTAGGCCACAGAATTGCTGGCGTGGCCACTGGGGCTTGGTGGGAGGCCTGTAGGCCTGAATTGCCATAGCTGGCAACCTATAGGTCTCCATGGCCCTTTTCCCAATAATTAAATACACTAAGACCTTTTAATGTTTCAACATTGAGACCACAGCCAGGGAGATTCTCAACTGGAACTCAACCACCTAATCCCAACTGTCCATGTGACCTGCTATACCTTCAGGGCTCACAGACCTCACACCCAGATATCATGCTGCTCCAGAGACCTGGCAGGGAAGTTCCTTTGTGTAAAACCCAGGATTCTTTTCTTAGTCCCAGGAAGTCCCACCTCCCTATACTTTTTCTGCCCAGCTAATTGGCCATCAGGGATTTTTATTAACCAATTGGAGAATGCCGTAGAAAGGCGTTAACCAGATCTCTGAGCACTGAAATTAGCCTCCAAGAACCAATGTATTAGACCTTCCTCTAACAGTTATTCTTAAAACAAAACTTTTCTTCCATTAAGTTAGGTTTACTCTTTTTGCAGAATGCCCTAGATAAAAGCAGAGCCTTTCTTCAAATTAATAATTCCCAATGCTGAAGAATATGAGGAAATGGCAGCTATATGGAGAGTTTACTATGAAACTGCTCATGGCAAGAGGCCTTTCATACATAGGCATGACATGGAGCTATTATTATTATTTCATGGGGCAAAATAAGAAAGAAAAAACATATTGCAGCTTGATAGGTTAGGAGCCAACCCAGAGGATCACCCACCCTGTGAAAGACGTCTGATTCGGAAAACCAACACAAAAAAAGCATGTAGCCATGGTTTTGGCCACTGAAAGACTCTGTCAGTGACAGCATGGTGCGAAGTGTATTCTTCCCTAAAAGAGATTGTCACTGATGTCTCTTCTCATTCCGAGAGTGTCTCTTTATAGGTAGACCATATGCCAACTTCTCAAATACAAAGCAAGGTAATGGTTAGACATGTCCTTCAAAAGAAAATTCTATATTTATCCTGTGGCAGAAGAATTTAAAATATCTAAAGCTTACTGAAAAGAAATTTTGAAATTCTTCCTTCTATGAAGGAGGAAACTATTCTACTACTTAGTCAAGGTTGTAAAATAGGAGAAAAAGGAACTTAATTATGACATTTAAAAAAGGATCAAATGCTATTGCAATAATTACTCATATCAATTTCCATTATTTAAGAGTAAAACAGAAACTATATATTGAAGTTAATATGGAGAAGTAATCATAGGCACAAAGATCTTAACTGCATCTTCAAACAATAACAAAAACATCCCAATGTGGGGCCCTTAAAACAACAGTGATTTTGTTTACTCCAATTTCTGTGTATGGACTCAGGTTATATGCTTAAGGAGCTGGATCTCTGAGGTCCACTATATTGTTTACACAAGTGTTTGCTGGAGACAGAATGATCCAGGAAGACAAGGCAGGAAGATCCAGAATGATGTCACATAGGGATGGTAGTTTGCACATTATTATTTAGGGCCATCTTTAATTATCATAGACTAGGTGACTCACTTCTCTTCCATATAGTGTCTCATTTTTCAGCATGTGGCTCAAATATACTCCTGTAAGACTGCAGAATTCCATGGATAGCAAGAGAGGTCTCTCAGAATTTATGCCCTTTTTCATATGCATCTTCTAGCAAATGCTGATATCTATTGATCAAAGCTAATCACATGGTCAGCCTGACACAAGGAACAGAGAAGTAGCTCCCTGTCTTGGTGGGACTTGAAGATTTATAGTTGTTTCTGCAGACTAAAAATTCCTGCAACTGGCTTGATGTCATTTCTACTGTAAATCCTAAATGCTGTCAGGTGATTTTTAATTCTTAAATCTTCAACAGTATCATCTGTAAGCACCAAGTACTAATAGTATTGGTGTCACCTACAGTGTGTCAGAAATGCTGAGTCCTGGGCTCCATTCAAGAGAGAAGGACCCAGAAAAATCTCCGTTTTTACAAGATCCCCAGGTGATCCATAAACCTGCTATGATTTTAGAAGCCCTGTAGCTTTTTGCTATTCCTCATGATTTCCTTTCATGCAGTTGCTATGCTGTCCTGGTGAGTGGTAGATCTTTGATTTTTTTTAAAGGTGCCAAAACTGTTTCCTTCTGCACAATTGAAACAGAACAAACACAGGTTTAAACAGTAAAACAGGTTGCTTCACAGCGTGAGTAGCTGGAAAGGAAAGGGATAAGATTTTTCTGTTAGGTTGTCCTTTGTCTATAAAAATAGAAATTAACAGAACATAAATATTTTTAAAAATATACTGCATTTGACTTGAAAGCACCATTTAAATTTTAGAGCAATTTCACACAATCAGATAAGGAGGGGTATACTTGAAATGACCTCTTTTCTTCCCAAACTATTTCTTAACTAGACCTTGGTCTTCTGATGATTTAAAAATTGATTCTCTATTCTGAATTTGACAGTTTAAACATCTGTAGAACATATGTATATCCCAGAGTAATCTTCAGGATTTTTACTCAAATCTTAAAACTAACAGAATTCAATAGAGCAAGTAGCTAAAGGTATTGTAAGAAATACAAATGTCCTGTAGCTCACAGGAGTTTCTATATTTCACACATCAGAAGAAAGGAAGAGAAGTAGTAAGTTGTTGATAAAAGAAAAACAAAGTTTATTTCACCTGGCTTTGTAGGCATAAGTCACATTTAAAATATGTGTAGCTTTTTTCCTTTCAAATTGTGGACTTCATGTGAGTGTAAGAAACTGAACATAACAGTCCAAAGACACCCTTCCTTCTTGGTTTGCCTTTCCTCTGAAGGTTGTAGAAAAAGGGAGAAAAAGAGAGAGACTGAGTTTCTATAAGGTCAATGCAGTCCTTCTGGTAGAGTTTGCTTGAGATTTCCCCATCTTGAAACAGTGTGTGCTCCTTGACTGATGCAATTTGCAGTACTTTCCATTTGGTGATTCTGTTGTTACCCATCAATCAATCAACCATCAAGGTTAACAAATAACTATTGGGCACTTAATCCTTGCCGGTATACTCTAGGTGTGTAGTAGAGAATCAGACTACCTGGAGTTGGAAGCAGACGTCAACCTTGGTGCTGATAGCGATAGGGAAAACTTAAAGCAGAACCATGTAGAAGAGATAAATTAAGAGATGAGATCTGATTTATGAAAAGTTAAGCAGAGTGTCTGTTATGGTGAGTTTTAGTTGTCAAATTCACACGAATTAGAATCACCAGGAAAAGAGTCTTAATGAGGGATTATTGTCTACATTGGGTTAGACTATCAGTATTTCTATGGGGGTTGTCTCAAATAAGTTAATTGAGGTGGAAGGACCCAGTTCACCATTCCATAGGCAGAAGTATTTAAATATATGGATTAAGAACTGGAGTTGACCACAAACAAGCAAGTCAACATGCATACATTCAATTTTCTCAGCTCAAAGCTGTGTACGTGACATGAGTCGTCGTTTAAAGTTCCAGCCCCCATTTTCCCAAATAATACTGAATTGTAACCTGAAATAAACCTCTTTCCCACCTAAGTTGCATATTTTATCACAGCAACAGAACTGAAACTAGGACAGTATCTCTGAGGTGTCACCTGAGTTGACACATGACTGTTTAGTAAGAAGTCACTATGGAAAGTTTCAAGACCTGAGAGATTCTTAATAGGGAACAACATAGTCCACAGCCTTGAGATCTGAGCAGGCTATGCTCCAGTATGTGAAATGACTAGAACGTTGGAGTGAATAAGGTAGGAATTCTTCCTTAAGGAACCCATACACCTTTCTTATAAATCCTCACAAATATGAGCAATTTCATCACCTCCATCAAAGTATTTTATAGTGATCACTCTGTTCCATGCAGTAAATCAAAGCACTCTAATGACTTAATTTTATTTATAGGCCAGAGAGCCTACCTACCATGTACCCATTATAAGAAAACCAAGGCACTGAAAATCTAAGCCATTTCCTTTAGCTGGCATTGGTGATACACTTTGATTTTTCCACATTCCTTCTATCCTTTATGGGATAACTAAGAGACCTGAAGAGCAACCATCCTGGAGACTCTGTAAAGGCCTTACTTGTGTCTCCTATCATCTTCTGTTTATAGGGTTCATGCAGCGTGGACATAGAAAGCATGGAGAGGAGATAGTTCAAACTTCCTTCAGGATTCCTCCTCCTCTCAGACAGCCCCCTATGACCAACTTTTGCTGTTTGCATGGAAAAGGACAGGACAGCATAGAGAAACCACACATATTGAGAAACCTCATTTTGAGTGTTGGGGTCTGGATTCATTAACAAGTTCCTGAGATTGTCTTCACAATCCAATCCAGTCATAAGCCAGTGAAGTCATGGGGACAAGTGATGACCAACTCCATGGTTAGAATGCTATCCAAATATGTCATTGTCTACATCCTTGTGCTGTTTGCTTCAGTTGGCTTGTTTTCTTGACAGCCTCTAAGTGTAATGCTTATTTTGATCTATAGACACTACATTGTCCTGTGGACTCTGGCTCCTATAAAATCTATATCCTTCACCAAGTATATCTGCCTTGGTCACTCAGACCATTCATTCAACCAGCCACAAACACCTATGCTCCTAGGTGCATCTGCAGTGTTAGTCACTTTCCTGGTTGTTGTGACAAAATGACTAGTAAACCATTCAAGGAATGGCTTACTTTGGTTTACAGTTTAAAGGAATACATTCTAATAGGACATAGAAGGCATGGCTGCAAGAAAAGAAAGCTGCTGGTCCCAATGTAAACACATTAGAAGTTGGGAAGCAGAGAACAAACAGGAAGTAGAGCTGTCCTATAAAAATTCTAGGATGCCTCCAGTGACCACTTCCTCCAGCAGGGCTCCACCTTTCAAAGGTTCACAACCTGCTGAAACACAGCCACAAGCTGGGGACCAAATGCCTTCGGATGCATTTCGCATTCAAATCATCCCATCTGCAGAGTCAGCAACCTTGTATTTAGGGTGGTAATTGCAATCCCAGAAGGCTGAACTAATCTAGCCTCCTGTTGTCTATTATTCTTCCCAAATTAAGTGGTCCCTGAAATCCTGTCTTAAACTGCTCTCCAGATGTTTTCCTACCTCATCCACACCCTTCAAATTTTGTTATGAAATTTCTCAAGAGCAAACCCACTCAAATTGTCCTTTGGGTGTAGTGAACATAGAGTCTCAGGGCATATGAATAAGCTTGACAATGCCACATTAGCAATTCCTTTCAGCAGAAAACTTAGAAGTTATATAAGATGCCTCATACCCCTTTCACCACTAACACTGATGAATTTGTAAATTTATCACTGGTGAATGTAGGATATCCTAAGTGCAAAGGTATTGGTGGCTTGTTTCAATGGCACCTTTTAGAACTATTTATATGGTGGAGATTTTCTGGGATGTAACTCTGCACCAGTTTTTAGGTGAGCACCTTAAGGTTTTGAAGCAAGACTGTCAAGCCGCCTGACTGAACCTTTCATGTGAAGTTAAGCCTTAAAGCATATCCTTGGCCTAGAGAGGTATGCTGTGGAGCAATGGCGAATGGAGCAACACCAGTCCCCTATTTGTTGGAATGTTCCTTTTGATGTTAGATAGTCAACATGAGCAAGTTCTAAATGAGCCCACAAGAGGGTTTTTTGGTATATTTTGACTGAAAAAAAACTTTCAAAAATATTTATTTTTATTATTCTTCATGTATAAAAAGACACACACTCTTTATGTAGAAGTTTGTGTCTTAATGTGAGTATGTGCTTATGAACAAAGCTGCCTGCAAAGGCCAGAGGTGTGAGGATACTCTGGAGCTAAAGTTACAGACTATTGTTAGTCTCTTGGCAAGGATGCTGGAAACAAAACTCAGGTCATCTGAAAGAGGCACAAGTACTCTTAACCACGGGGCCATCTCTCCATTCCCATGATGGGACAATCTTTAACAGAAAATTAAAGTAAAGTAGGATGTTGGGAGTTCATTTCTACACCTGGAACTGCTGTCAGTGGGAGACTCCTTCTTTATCAAGCTTTATCACAAACAAAAATCCAACCTGGCTTGAATTCCTTCATATAGCTGATTATGTTTGATGCTCACTACCCTATGAACATAAGTACTGCCGTTAGAAATATGAAATTATTTACAAGAATTTAAACCCATCTACTACACCTAATTTCAATGTAATTGGTATTCAAAGAGTCTCTAACCCATTTGAGCATTATTTACTGGAAGTCAACTACTTGTTTTCAATACAATTGCCTGACTTGGACTGATGAAAGTGCACAGTCTTCCAAAGTGTCGTTGTTAATGTCGTTAGCATTGTTTCAAACAACTATGGAGTAATTAGAAGGAACGAGAGTGGTACATTGCCAAACTGGCCACATAAGCAGGAATAGCTTCTTTACATAATGTGGAGAATATTGCTTCCCTCTTCTGTACCTGGGAACATTACAGAGGCCTCAGAATGCTTTCTGAGATGCACATATATGGTTCAGGATATTATTCAACTCTTGCGGAGAGCAAAGTGATGTTTGCTTTGATGGCTTTGCTCCTTCAAATGCTAAAGTGGATGAAAAGAGAAAAGTGATTCCATGTGACTTGGGTGATCTACTTGGATTGAGTCCTGCATCTGGGTCTCTAACTTCATAACTCGACTTTTCACTTGGATTTCATGCTACTCAGTGTAGCATCCTAGCTGCCAGAACTCCTGTCCTTATAAAGGACATTTGGTGGCATTTAGCACCCACCTGACTGGAGTGGTGTCAGGGGGTTAAAATGGGGTATCTTCAAAAGTCCCTCAGAATCATTTGATGTTCGTGGGAAGACATTAACCACTCCTGACAAGCTCTTCTGCAAGTTTGAGTGTCCTTTCCTGTGGCCTGCTGGTAGGAGATGAGCCAGTGTTTCAACTACCCTGAGAACTGATAAGAGAGGAATTGAATATTACAAAGTTATAATCAAAATGTCACAGAGTAATCTTTCTCTGGTTCTGACATTTTGTAAGTGCTTTAGTGCTTTTATTTTCTATCCATTTAATAATATTTTTTAAGCAATTCAATGATTTATCTGTTTGCCATCAGGACTAAGGGTTTTTTTAATTCATCTATAAAATTTGATTAATATCCTTGCCTTGATTCACAACTTTTAAGGAAATGAAAGTAAGAAGAGAGAAATGAGTAGCTGATTTTAACACTGCATCTATGGCTGGCTGTCATTTTTGTAAGGACTGCTACTAAAATGGTAGACATATTCATAGATCATCAGTCCTTTCTTTCCTTTTTAAAAATTTTTTATTTATTTTTATTTTATGTACATTGGTCTTTTGACTGCATATATGTCTATGTGAGAGTATCAGATCCTTAAAACGGGAAATACCAACAGTTGTGAGTTGACATGTGGATGCTGCGAATTGAACCCTGGTCCTCTGGAAGAGTAGCCAGTGCTCTTAACCACTGAGTCATCTCTCCAGTTCCAATCCCTTCTTTTTTCGGTCAGATAACTATATTTCTTTGCAAAATAGAGATCTGAATTGGAAGACAGACAGTGTTGGAGCTCCTCCAGATTTCATTTTTGGTAAGATAGCCCTTGAACTTAATTCTTAGAAAGAACCATGGCAGCTCAAGTCTGTGGACTGCGAGAGTCAATTGCCTCCCTTGTAGAGAAATTAAGCAAGTGAATTTCCCCACAGAACACTGAGGCATGGAAAAGATCTTGGCTTTGTTTCTTACTCAATGTAATAATGTGTAACTGGAAAAAAGCTTCGTATCCTGCCATGCTTCAATACAGGTTTTCAATGTTTTTAAGTAAATTACAGATAGAATGTTTTGTTCCTAAACACTTAGTGCTCCCTCTCCACTTTCTGTTTGTTCTGGTTTTGAGACAGGGTCTCACGATGTAGCTTTGGCAGGGTTGGAACTTTCTGCATAGACCAGGCTGGCCTTGAACACATAGAGATCTGTCTCTGTCTCCTGAGTGCTGGGATTAAAGGTAAAGCCACTGTGACCAGCTTAGATTGTGTCTTAAAGATAAAAGAAAGAAAGAAAGAAAGAAAGAAAGAAAGAAAGAAAGAAAGAAAGAAAGAA
>CAJQZJ010033615.1:351767-416579 GCA_907164525.1 Lophiomys imhausi | reverse complement strand
GAAAGAAAGAAAGAAAGAAAGAAAGAAAGAAAGAAAGAAAGAAAGAAGAAAGAAAGATCTTAAGCATGGCATTATCTGACATTGGAGTATTAATGATAATTAAAATTGTCTGGTAAACTATTCATACTCAATTGTGTTAGATAACTCTGATTTTAGATCAATCTGAATCTAAGTCCAAATTCTGTCTCCCCTCTTTACTCATTAGGACATTTTCTTTCCTGTGACGAGCCCAGAGAAATGAGTAGCCCAAGAAATGCCCCTAATTAATTGACCACCAGAATGCCCCAGGGTTACCACTCCTTGACATGTTCTTACATTTATGGCGATTGCTTGTAATGGAGTAGATGGCACAGTCATGTAACTATAAGCATTAGTGTGGCATATTAGGTTCTCTGTCCTGCCCACATATACTGAAGAAGCAATATGAAGCCAGGTGGTGGAGATACATGCCTTTAATCCCTGAACTAAGGAGGCAGAGGCAGGTGGTTTTCTGTGAGTTCGAGGCCAACCTGGTCTACAAGGGGAGTTCCAAGGCAGTCGGAGCTATGCAGAGCAACCCTGTCTTGAAAAAAACAATTTTTTTTTAAAAGGACAATGTAAGAAAAGCTCATAGCACAGACAATATGATCATCTCCTAAGTAAGTAGTTAAATGTAAAGGCCTCCTGGGATGAGAAGCTCAAGAAGATTTGTGCATTTGGGAGAAGTTGGGAATTTCACAAGAAAAGGTCTTTAATATTGCTATCCAGACATGGCTGGTGGTCAGGAAGTCTGCACTAAGTCTGACTGATTGGAATAAATCTTTTCCCAAGGCAAACAGAACTGATAGGGAAAGTACACAAAACAAGGAAATGAAAGCAACTTGTAAAACCAATGATGTGTCTTGAGTATTTCATTCTTAATATTTACTTTTATTATTTTTAATTATAAGTATGTGTGTGTGTGTGTGATGTGTGCCTTTTGAAATTATAGGAGACTGTGAGCCCATTCATGTGGGTGCTGGGAACTGAACTCGGTTTCTTTTCAAAAGCAGTGTATTTTCTTAACTATTGAGATGTCTCTCCAGCCCCAAGTATTTGTTCATTCAGCATCATTTTCTAAAAGATCCTGTGATGTACAGTGACATCTAACAGTGCATGCAAATGAACTAAGGAACATTGTAGCATCTGTCATTTTTTAAGCATATTTTCTGATAGATTGAACCTGTGTTTCCAATCTATCAGAAAATGTTCTATTCTAAGCCAAGTTAATCATGTTTTTGCCAGTGTGTGTATGCAGGCACTCATGGACACAGATGAATGATTAAGTGTGGTGGCTCTGGTGGTGGAAAATACTAATGTAAGGTTAGTCTTTCCTGTGACTGTATTTAATCAATACCTTATTTCTCCTAACATTTTTGCAAGGTTAACTCTGGCATGAGAGCTGATCTATACTCTGAGAAAAGCTATAGCCTTTCTGAAGATGTTCTATATTTCATTTTACTTTATAAAGTGAATGGGATTTAGAGGATAATAGCTATCCTTCTTTCTTAGAAAGCAACAACACAACAGAAACACAGTTTTAAGTGTGGGTGCAAGGGGCTATGTTGTATCTCAGTTGGTAGAATACCTGTTTAGGGTACACAAAACACTATGTTGAGTCCCCAGCACGGCATCAGCCAGGCATGGTGGTATACCTCTGTAATCCCAGCATGTTCTCAGTGGAGGCAGGCAGATATCAAGGCTGGAGGGATTGCTCAGTGGTTAAGAACATAAGCTGCTCTTTCAGAGGACTTGGGTTTGACTCAGTACATACACCTGTCTGTAGCTCCAGGTCCAGTACTTCTGATCTGAACTGCTCTCTCTGCCCACCTCAGGCATCATATATATGATGTACAGAGGTATATAAAGGCAAAATGCTTATATACAACAAATAATACTTTTTTAAAGTTCAAGGATAACCTTGGGTAGATAGGGAAGTTGAAGTTAGCCTGAGATACATGAGAACCTGTCTCATAGAAGGAAGAACGAGAGACAAAGATGCATGAATATGACCAAGATACTTCACATACACATATGAAAACGTCATAATGAAATACATTATTATGTATAATTAAAATATGCTCTTTAAAAAGCTAAAAATGTCGATGCATTTTAAAAGGATTAAGCTCAAGACCTTTCTAGTATGTGAAAAAATCCACAGAACCTTTTAATTTTAATTTCTTTCTAGAGGACAAACTAATTACCATGTGATAAGCATGCTTAATTCTCTTTCCATCGTATAACATGGCTCTTACTAGTTGGAGCCACTAAAGCACTCAGTGTATGTCACTGTCAGTAAAATGCCCAGTGATTAGGTGATACAGAGACGTTCCTAAGCATTCATTCTCTGAGACCTTAAAACAGAGCCTTGCATGGATCTAAGGGTGCACTCTAGAATAGAGTGAAGCTGCACTTCACTCTAAAGGGGAGGAAGGACCCATTTACCATCGTCATAGTAACACACAATTCGAGCCCACATAGATATAATCCACAGAGACACTAATTCCCTGGCACTGGCAACTGTAAACCCCACAGTGGCTGACTGTCGCCCACAGGCTCCCGCAATCGAGACCACGCACCAACGAGCCCACGTGGCAGCCTGGCCAGGGCTCACAAGCAGCCCCAGCCGCTGCCCTGCCTGCCTGCCTGCCTGCGTTACCATGACAATCAGAAAAGAGATTTATGGAGATGGGTGCCAATGTTACCTTGTCCTTTTTTCAAAAAGCCTGCCACTTTTGCTAGTCTTGGGCATGTGAGAGGAACTCTCCTGCCATTCAGGGGCCAAATTCCAAAACCAGTCCCAGCTACTTTGCAATGTGCAAGAGAGTTGTCTGGCCATATTCCTGGCCCTAGGCACTGGTAAAGGAGACTTTTTAAATGCGTTCCTCCTGTAGCCCTGTGCCTTTCCAAGCATTTGTGAAATGCCGGTTATTTGAGCACAGTAAATTGGGTTTGTGGAGTTTTAACAGAGTTCTGATTCCTATTTTAAGATTTATTTTATTTTTAATTGTGTGTATGGGCACGTGTGTGCAGGTGCTCTCGGAGGCCTGAGGAATCAGATCCTACAGGAGCCAGAATCATAAGCGAGTGTGAGAATGGATGTGGATGCTGGGTACTCAACTTGGGTCATTGCAAGAGTGGTATGCAGAGCTCTGATTCTGAAGGTGGTCCTCACAGCAGGTACCAGTCCCTGGGGAGGATCAGGGTGCTTCAGTGCTGGCAGCCACCTTTCTCTTTGTCCCTGAACCATGATTCAAATCTGCACGCATAGCTCAACAGTTCCCCAATCTGACTGCACATAGGGTCACCCTGGGAGAGTTTTAACACCATTCTATCCAAGCCTGCTTGTGACCAGATCTGTAGAAGGACCTGGAGTGCTCATCTGTACATGGCATGTCCAGACATGAGAGGAATTAATAAGATTAGTGTGTGTGTGTGTGTGTGTGTGTGTGTGTGTGTGTGTGTGTGTGTGTCCACATGTGCTCACTGTCTCTCAAATTCAACTCCTCTTTTCTTCCTCCATACTTCCTATGCTACCTCCTTCTCCCTCTCTCTCACACTCCCAGATCCACTTTTTCCTACTGCTCTTGCCTTTCTGACTCAGTGAATTCAAGTATCTTGTTTAGAACCATGGAGATCAGTAATTGCATAAGTCCTGGCACCTGCCTGTTTCTTCTTCCTGTCATCCTTCAGAGGATCCCTAGACCACTGTGGGTCATGAAAGAGGAGGGAGATACACCCAAACCAACTACTAATTTCATGGACACATGAATGTGAAATAAGCCCAGAATGTGAAATAAGTCTGGTAACTCTTAGTGAACGCTAACGACATTCCAGTTCTAATACTGTTTAACAACCAGCTTTTTGTATGGTCTTCCCTTGAAATTGTAATTAAAGATCAGCCTCCAGTCAAAAGAAAAACATGAAAAAAAAAATTGAGACTTGTATCAGAGGGGAAAAAAATACCAAATAACCTGTCTGAATTAATCTCCCTTTATTATTTGGACTATTGTATTAGACAATGATGGTCTTTGTAGCATGAACAGCACAATCATTACAGAGTTACCTGTTCCACTTTCGATTAAAGGAAGGTGATATGTGAATGCAAAGTCCATCAGAATCTCTCTACCACTGTAGGTCATTTGCTATGTTCCCAAGGAGTGTTCTCCTGTCATTCTTCATGGGCTGCTCCTGCAGGGGTTGTATCAGGTCACAGAGCCACAGTAGCATCTGAGGGTTCCCTTGACTCCTCAGGGAATGCACTTTCTAGGCCTTTCCATGGACTTGAGATCAGGGGCTATAATCACAACAACCCTGACCGCCTGATTAAGCCCTTACTTAACAGGTAAGCCAATGGAAAGATCGCATCACCTATTCAGCCAGTCAAATGGGAGACACTTATTAAAAACCTTGTATGTGCATTGGTTTAGGTCACCGAGGAGTAGGGAACAGTTAAAAGAAAAGGCAAACACATTAATCTGTGAAGGTGGGAAGACTGATTTACATGAAAAGAACATTGTTTCACAGAATGCTTGGAATTCTGTGCCATGAGAGCCTTTCCCACATCTTTTATCTTGCCATTGTTAGCCCCCTTGGGTGTTTTTATTCCAGCACTCCTTCCTTTGACCTCCCTGTTCAGTACCAGTCTGTTTTGTCAATATCCTCCCCTCATCTTTGCATAGCCATCTATGATGGCTCGTTTTGGCTGCCAACTCACAGGGTTTAGCATCACCTAGGAAACAAATCTTTGGACATATCTGTTAGAGAGTTTCTAGATTGGGTTAATTAAGGAGGGAAGGCTCACTTTAAATGTCATCAAAACCTTTCCATGTTCTGGGATCCTGGGCTAAAAGAAGAGAAAGCAAGCTGTACACCCTCATTCATCTCTCAATTTGCTCATTGTGGATACAATGTGACCAGTTGCCCGGAGCTCCAGCCTCATGCTTCTGCATCACAATAGCAGAATTCTCTCTCTGAGCCTAAATAAACCCTTCCTACCTTGACCTGAATTTGTCAGGGATTTTATCCTGCAAAGAGAAAAGTAACTATAAAGGCTATCTCTGTCAGTCAGTTTCAAGTTAGAAATCACTTGCTCTGATCTCTCAGTCCACAGAAGGCTTGAGGATGTGATCGTAGCCCTGAGTAATGGTCTTCCCTGACACAAGGGCTACTGGCTATGGTTTGCGTATGTATGTAGGTTTCTTTCTCTTCAGACCATAATTGAAACTTCAGGAGAACTTAGATTGGGGGGGGGGGGTGTTTTGTTTTATTTTTTGTTTTTTGGGGGCGGTTAAAAATATTTTTATTTCTTCAAGTTACATCTCAATCACAATCCCCTCCCTACTTCCCCCCTCCAGTCCCATCCTCCCACTCTCTTCCCCCTCCCACACACCCATCTGCATCCTTTTTTTTTTAAGTTTAAGGTATATCTTTTCCCCCCCGCAACAGGTCCCCCTTTCAGTCTAACAAATGGTTCTTTCTCTTATAACAACAAATACCATACAAAACAACAAAAATAATTAGGCCACAATTATGAAAATTTTAAGGCTTAGCATACATTTCCAATGTCCAGTCCCATACGTATTTGGCAACTGACTTTAAAATGGATGCATAGTAGAATGTTTTTTGGGCTTTTTGTTTTTGTTTTTTTGAGACAGGGTTTCTCCATGTTTCTCTGGTTGTCCTAAACTCACTTTGTAGACTAGGCTGGCCTCGAACCCACAAATGTCTGCCTGCCCCTGCCTCTCGAGAACTGAGATTAAAGGCGTGTGCCACCATGGCCAGTTGAGAACCCAGGTTTTTAAGTCTTCTGTTCTACATGTTTAAAGCAAGTATTCAAAAACGTATTCATTAAGCCAGGAATGGTGGTACATGCCTTTAATCCTAGCACCAGCAGAGGCAGGCACGTCTCTAAATTTGAGGCCAGCCTGGTCTATATAGCAAATTCTAGGACAGCCAGGGCTATATAAAGAGTCCTGGTCTCAAACAACAACAACAGCAAAATATGTTCTTTACACATATTACTGAATGAATATATGAACAAAAGGGTGTCTGACTTAGATGCTGTGAATATGCAAGAGAGTCTCAGAAAGACAGATGGGTTCATTTCAGTTAAAGCTGAATTTGCCAATTAAATTATCTCATCCATTTGGACATATACTGGTAACTTCAGTATTGGTGGAATCCTTAGCTTCAGTTTCTCCTTATCTTCGAGGTCACCGGCAGTTGTAGTGTGATTCTTAAATCCATTTCTTGTCTTTCCTAATCGGGAGTTGGGGGATGTCAGTAACTGAGACAAAACCAACACCAGAGAAATCAGGCTTGAATAACTAGGTTTTTCTCTCCAACATGAGAAGGAATAAAACTTTTTCTTCCACTTTGCTAGCAAAGAAGATGGTTGTGGCTGATTAATCAGGCCATTAGACACAGTTTTGCTGAATTCTGTGGAAGCAATGATGGGAATTTAGCTTGAATATTCATGTTCCAAGTGCTATGTAAGTTGGGAATGCTCATAGAGAACAGAATTGGAGAGCTAAAAAGGACTTTCGGGATGATTTAGACCCTGCAGCCCATCCTCCATGGCACTTTGATTTTATGGCTTTAAAATATCAACACCCAGAGGGATATACAGAAATCAGCTTATAGTGTCTGTTCCTTAGAACTGGTGGCCAAAGTGGGATTATCCACTGAGAATGCCTACTACTTACTCTCAGTGCATTGTTCTTTCTATTGAGCTTAGCTGGACTTCTTGCTCCCCCACCCCTTTGGTTGTTAATGGAAGCAGAAAGAAAAATATGCACGTACTGACTGGGCATACTTGCAGAAGAAACCCCATTTTCCAAGGCCTGATGGTAAAATAAAGAAACAGATATTGAAGGAACATGCTGGCATTTGAAGGGGTAAAATGCCATACCCATTATCCCTTAAAGACTATAATGTGGTTCACAAGAAGGAAGAGAGAATGCTATTGCTTGACCTCCCCATATATCGTCTCCATATCCCCAAACTGTCATTCTGAAATAATAGCACATCTCAACTAATTGTTGTCTCTTAACTGGAAATACACAGCATGGGGAGATTTATTACCTGGACTAATGAGATCCGCTTTTCTCTTGCAGAGTGTCAAATGTCATTCTTCCCCTCCTCCAGCAGATGGCAACTCTAGTCTTCTTGTCATTTTCTCTTTTCTAAACTGAAGATTTTCTCCTCCAGCCTTCCTCACCCCCCACCTCCCCTTCAGAAGTTTATGTGTGTGATTGAGGATTATGGAGACTAAGGACTCCCATTCTTGGCTTTGCAATCACCACCTTTAGCATATGACTCTCAAGCCCAAGCTGAATGGGGCCAGAAATTTAAAAAAAAAAAAATCACAAATTAGCCAACAGCTCTAATTTAAGGAAAGGAATTGAGGAAAAACTTGAAGATAAAGTTAGAGATTCTAAAATAAGATGTGCCACTGAAACTTTCCTTTTAAGGAAACACAAAATCACAAGGAAAAGAAAAGGAAGAGAAAACCACCGAACCATCAGTGCTTCAGGTCTAGCCTCTCAGGAGGATAGATTTGGTTAGAATCTCTTGGTTTATTGGTCGAAAATGACATAATGATCTCTAAGAAAAATAACCAAGTGTGAAATGTGGACTTTCACATTATTCTGTTTTGGGTGTTCCTGTAGCTTCTTCTCTTTCACTTCTCCCTGCTATTTATATAGTGTTTCAAACACACACACACACATACACGCACACACACACACACACACACACACACACGCACACACAGACATACACACATACACACACAGAGAGAGAGAGAGAGAGAGAGAGAGAGAGATGGCTCCATATGGCCTCTTTGTCATCTTGCTTTGTAGAAACTCCAGGTGTGCTATTAAGGTATGACAAATGAAGGCCTCCATTTCCTTCCTTCCAGTCTTTGTCTTCACTTCAGCCACCTCTCTCCTACTACTCTTCCAAGATTGTACAAGTTCAAACGTGTGCTATTCCCAGGGTTTAAGCCTGAGGACAGCTGGAAGAAATCAACAGAAAAAAAAAAACTGTTGATACTTTTTCATAAGCATGTATATGCCAGAAATAGTTGATCACACAGAAATGAATTTCTCAGTGTTTCCCTGGCTGTAGATTTACAAACCAAGTCCCTGCCTGGTTGTGCCAACTTGCATAAGGATGGTTTGAGGAAGGCAATAAAAGGGACACAGGAGGAGAGTCAGTTGTCAAGTGTGTCTGATTATCTATGGATGTGCAGGAAAGGAGCTTTTTCTAACATATTCTTTTCTGGAAAACTACATATTGAGTCCTCTTCAAAGATGAAGACATGTTGATTTGATATGCCAAAAGAATGATAAAAGTTCAAACCTGAAGCAAGGAAAAAGCAATGGCAACACTTCTTTTTGCAAAGTAAAGGGCCTCTTTGGCTTCTGGAAGTGTGTGTTTCTTGGTTATTGTCACTGTCTTCTTCATATAAAGATGTGAGCTGTCCTTGGAAGCCACAAAACTGCTTGTGAAAACCCACATATGTTGCCATTCAATGACTGTCACTAACGAAGACAAGGGAGCTTATGTCAACCCAATAAATAATCAGCACTGACAATAGAAGTCTAAACACATCCATAATTAATTCACTAATTGTTTTGTCTCAGGTTGTCAGTTGCATGCCTATTTTGACTATAGCTACAACATATGCCCAGGACTTACTTGTTCAACCTGGAGATGTTCTTTTTTTCCATTTGCTCAGGTGGTGACCATCTGCCCTAGAAGTTTTTTGTCCCCCTTTTCTAGGTTTTATGTGTGTAATGTCCTCCATAGGTTTATGTACTTGAATATTTCACCCCCAGCTGGTGGCACTATTTTAGAAGGCTGTGGGATTTTTAGGAGGTGAGCCTACCTCTAGGAAGTAAGTTACTGGGAGCAAACTTTGATAGACTGACCCACTTTCTGTCCTTGATTTGCTTCCTGACTGAAAATATGATGTGGTCAGCTGCCTTCAATTCCTGCTGCCATGCCTTCCCCACCATGGTGGACTGTGTGTAGTCCTCAAATTCTGATCCAAAGTAAACCTTTCCTTAAAGTCTTTGTGCCAGATGTTTGCTAATAGCTGTGGGAACTGACAACTTTTTATATGCATTTATGATGACTTACTCCCTCTTCACCACAATTCTCATTCTGGACATATTTCTTTGCTGGAAAATTCAGAAGAAAGTAGAAAAGACATCCTACTGTCAGAGAATATTAGGGACAATGTGGCCAGGCTGAAGACAGTTCAGATGCAGTGGGAAATTAAGAGAAACCCCCTCACTTAGCAAGTTAAGACATACTGTCTCTATGGACACATATGGATTTCTCTCCAAATAGCTAGTTAAGTATATCCTCTGGAAACATGCATGGAGTTTTTATTTGATTGTAACAACCCAAGTGTTCAATGAAAATCCAAAGGAAACTTCTAGTGTGCTTCTTAAGGCTGAGGACTGGATAGCACACAGTTGCTGAACTGCTGTAATTGGTTTACAGTACTTTCCTGCAAACGACCTGTACAATGAGCATGAGCTATTTTCTTCTATCCATTCTGTCATTGATCTCCCTGGACAGGGTCATTCTGCAGAACCACACATTCTTATCCCTTGGTGTAGACTTTCTATCAGTGCAAATACCAGCAGTGTCTTTACTCTGTGTCTGTTGTGGACCTACCTTATGCCAGAAACATGCTAAAGGCTTTAACTATATTATCTATCTTACTATATATAACATTCCAGCAGAGTAGATCTTGTTTACATGTGCTTATTGAGAACTACTATATGACATGACATTAGAGGGAGTAACATTAGACAGTAATAACTTGAACTTTGCCCATAGATCATTTACATTTAGCTAAGAATTGTACTTATGTGACAGATAGCACTCAAAAGGAAATAATAAAATTAATCCTAGATCTTACATTTGAATCTAGATGTTTCTGATCTCAAAGTCCTCATTATCTTTTGTTTAATTTTCCTAATGAAACTATTTATTTTATACTTTTAAATCTCAAAATGAATGTGTAATAAATTATTCTTAGTGCTTGTTAATTTACAGGCAAACTGACAATCTCCTTGAGCCAGGGTGTGTCTTTTTTCAACAAATATTGCAAAAGTAGTGAAATCTTTTTTGGATGTTGTGTTCTGCTCTGGGTGGACTATTAAACCTTCTACAAGCTGCCTTCTACTCCATAGGTCCAGGGGTCCATTGTCACCAAGTGGCTTGTTGCTCATGATTGTATTTAGTAATATAGCAACAGGCCCACCAGTGTCTTTATTAAAACTTGCTGTAGGCTAGCATTTTCCCCTGGGTCAGTAATGAGTTTAGAGGAATGGATGTGGAAATGAGATTTGTTCTCACCAGTGGACTGAATTATGTCCTGTTGGGGCCCCCAGGCTAATATTTCAAATTTGCCACAAGGTACTTCATCAAAAATTCTATTTTAGTTCCAGAAGGACTGTGCATGTCTATTAGCAAATTCAGAGCATGCCTTTAAACTGTATATTTTTGCCCTTCCCCTGGCTCTGTCCACTGAAGGCTTTCAGAATTAGCAGTTTGTGAAAATGGTGCATTTCCACGGGCCAGTGAATGGCACATAGAACGAAGGTCCTTTTATCTACCAAGGCTGAGTCTGTGACAACTGAGGTGAATCAAATGAAGAGCATCCATGAGGAGGGCAGCACATTAAGAATGCATTGTCATGCTGGGCCAGCCTTGCCAGGCCACACAGGCTCCTGCAACAGGATCTGCGTCAGCTGTCTTGTCAGTTCTCAAACCTTCCTTTGTTTGTCGGGTTCCCTTCAAATGCCCCTAAGGCTAATGGATTGGAATATACCACAGTTGGCTCTGGAGCTTGTGTGATTGGGGGTGGGGACAGATAACTGTGCGACCAGTTGTCGTCCTGTATCGTTCACCTCCTCATTCCCTTGGGAAAGGGTCTCTCACAGATCCTAGATTTTTCCATCTTTGGCAAGGCTGACAGCCAACCAGTATGGAAGCCCTCCTATCTCTCCCTAGCCCCTCACCTCCAGTTCTGATGTTAGTGGCATGTACAGACACATTCAGTTTTTTCTGCTGGTGGGGAAACCTGAACTAAGGTCCTCATGGTTGCACAGTGACTGTTCTTACCCCTGGGTAATTTCCTCAGCACCAAGGGCTAGAATTGTTGGATCTAGTTCACTCCATGAAAATGTTCCAGAGAAACTGATTACAAACATGGGTCAACTGGTAAATAAGGCTGCCTATGAAAGCTTCGTTTATACTGTGTATCTGTGGCAGATTTTCCAGGTCCTTGCTAAGACTAGTTTCTGGTTGTCCTTATGGTTGTTCTCTGTAGTTAAAGAGGGGAAGAAAACATCTGATTGATATCCACTAGGTTACCATTCCATCCCATTATCACATCTGCTGCCTTTCAGACAAAGGATTATATTCTTCTGTAACCTTTTGTCATCAGAAATTGCAAATGTACAGTCATCCTTGCCCTATGACACACTGGTTTGCTTTGAGAACTGAGCAAGGATTCCCATTTTTCCTCTTGGTCAAAATTACATTCATAGCACTAAAAACTGGTCCTTTCCAAAATCTTTCCTGTCACTGCTATAAGTGTACTTCATTAAAGATAATTAGTGACTCCACGCACCATACCCCTACCCTCCTGAATGTCTCCTGAAAACTTTCAATTTTTTCTTAGCTTAAGCTATGTTTAGTGTGTGTGTGTGTGTGTGTGTGTGTGTGTGTGTGTGTGTGTTTGCTTGTGGTTGTGTGTGTGCTTGTATGTGCCTCTGTGTGTGCAAGTGGCTGGGGAGGCCAGAAAATGGGCTCAGTTCACCTGGTGCAGGACGCACAGGTGATGTGAGCTTTCCGGTGTGAGTGCTGGGATTCACATTCCTGACCTTCAGAGATGTCAAGAAGCCTTAACCTGCTGAGCCATCTCTCCAGCCACTCCTTCAGTTCTTAAACTGTCTTTTTGCAGACACTATTCTTGATTTGAGGGCTGTTCTCATGCAGGAATGAGTTTCTGCTGGCCTTACATCCATTTGGAAAGAATAAATTTAGTGAGTTACATTTTGGTGAGGAGCCCTTGTTCTTCCTGTGTTGTAGTAGAGCCACTCTCCTTACTGGCATGACTGGGATTGTCTTTGCAGACTGCCATGTACATGGAACCATGACTTTGTTTAAACCAACAATATTTGGGGAGTTTTACAAGCCCTTGTCTGGGAATTGTTAGATTAATTAGTCCTGGGTACTTCCCTGACACTGTGAACTGTCCCTTACCTCCCACGGAGCTGGCAGCCTTTGGGAGCTTTGAGCTGTCTGTTTTTACTGGCTGTTAATTGTTAATAGATTTCCAGGTGTGGGTCATGCTGTGTTAGCATCAATCCTTCATTTAGGAAGGTCTGGCTGTCCAGGATGGAAAAAAAGGCAAGCGATAAACAAAAGCTGCAGAAATCTCAGCACCCTCACTAAAAATGTCAAACCCTGTAATGCTTCTCGCAGTAAAAGCAAAATTTATTAGCAAGAGAACAAACTTGCACAGTGAGAAAGAAGAGGAAAGTGAGGAAGGTGGAGACACAGAGAGAGAGAGAGAGAGAGAGAGCCCAAAAGATGATGAAAGAAAGAGAAATGAGACACAGAGAGAGAGAGAGAGAGAGAGAGGGAGAGAGAGAGAGCCCAAAAGATGATGAAAGAAAATCTTTAAGAAATCAAAGCCATTTTTGACATAAGGTTTCAAGGATTATGCATTTTTTCTTGTTCTTGAGATAAGGACAAAGGAAAGGTGCTTAGGGTGAGCTTTTTAATACTTCTGCTTGAGAATATGTCTGCTAAGAAGCTTAGCTATCGTGGTGTCCCGAGTCTCTGAGTCCTGGTGCAGTGTTCCCCTGGCCACAACCTAAAGCTACAAGCAGCTGCTGCCTGTTTCGTAGGGTTCTGGAGCTGAGAACAATTATCAGTATTTTGGTGCTTGAAAAAAAAATGCCAAAAGAAGTATAAGACTCGTGACATGCAAAAACTGGAAGAAATTCCATTTCAGTGTGTGGACCAAGTTTTATAGTCATGTAGCTGTACACATTTGTGTATGCATTCTGGTCTGGTCTTCCTTTTGCAGGAACGGATTCCCTTCCTCATCTGCTCAGCCATTTCAGGATTCCAAGAATTTACTCCCGATACATCCATGCCAGGCTCTTTAAATGATACAAGCTCATCTACTCTGGTCTCTGCACTGGAATACCTTACGAAACTGTGTTGCCAACTCCTTGACTGTCTGAATCTCAATGAGAGAGAAAGCCTTGGGCTAGGGAGATGACTCACTGAGTAAGGAACCTACTATGCAAATATGAGAACCTGAGTTGAGGTATCTAGTATCCTTGTAAAAAGTCAGGGGTAACATAGTGCATGGTTGTAACCTCAGCACTGGGAGAAAATGTAGAGGGAGGTGGAAAAGGGGGAACCTGGTGGTTAGTCTCCAGGATAACTCAGATGATGAGAGACCCTCTCTCAAAAATAAGAAAGAGAGAGATTGAAAAGCCAACATCTGGCCTCCATAGGTGTATACTTGCCCATACGTGTATGGTCACACACCTACACAAAAAAAAAGAATCTGAGACTCATTCAAATGATTAACTCACAATGGTGGAGACTTTGACCTGGGAATAGGAGATATTTTGGGGTGAGAAATGGAAATAAAAAGAAAGGCCAGCCTTCAGACTGGTCCCAAATCCTACTGCCTTGGTGTCTGACCATGTTGCTGAGTGTCATATTACAGGGCTGTATTAATCATACAGTCATACAATCACATCAAAATAAATAGAGTACATTGGAGAATCGTCTAATTTGACTCTCAAGTTATTAAGACAAATCTTTACAACTCAAGATTTGGAAAGGTAATTCTTGACTGATGTATTTCTGGTTTTGTGCTGAGAGAGGAGACCATCAGCAAGATGCAATAGAATTTCCTGTCTGGCAAAATGTTAGATAACAGGATTTTCAATATTCCCTTTGGACTACAAAATAAGAATCCAACATTTTCTGTGTATGAAAGGGTTCTGAACATTTGATCCAAATTTTTAACTAGAACTAATAGATTACCACACATAAAGCAACACATATAAGGTTCTCATTTATAACTAGAGAGATCTAATAAGCAGAAAACCTAGATTGTATTTTATAGATTTTTCATCTCCATACTGGAACCAAGTCTGAAATCTTAACATTCTAGCTGCAGGGTTTCTTTCTTTCTTTTTTTTTTCCATGCTGATAAGCAAAGTTTTTGAATTTAACTATTTTGTATTTAACTATTTTAATTATGAGTACATGAGGGTGCAGTGTGGGAATGTAAGTTCTTGGAATCCAGGAGAGGGTGTGAGACTCCCCATAGCTGGAGTAACAAGCTGTTGTGAACAGGACATGGTGTCTGAAACAGAATGCTGATCCTCTGGAACAGCAGTAAGCATTTGGAACCACTGAGGTGTCTCTCCAGCCATTGACAAACAACTTTTGAGCATGCAGAAAAATTTAGGAAATTATAGAGAGAGGATCTCTACACTCATGTTACTTCATTTGAAATGTTGTAACAAGATGTGTAACTACTCAATAGTTACAAGCAAATTCATTCCTTGCCATTCTGAAAGACAAGATTAAGGTGTCAGTTGATTCAGTGTCCTTTGAGCACCTTCTCATGTAGGAAATGGCAACTTGTCACAAGGTGTTTCAGTAGCAGAAGAGGCACAGAAGTTCTTTGTGGTCCCATTTCAAATGGTGTTAATTCCATTCATTGGATTCCACTCTCTTAACCCAGTGAGAGCCCTTCATACTGGGAGATAGATTTCCACACAAAAGTTAAAGGAGACACAAACATTGCAAGCTTAAAAACTAGCACTTCAATTTTATAATTATCATTTCCTTATATTGCTTGATCAGATTCCTATCTATCTACTTTTGAAGTCCTACAAACAGGAATTTATAGTTATTAACACATTTTCTTCTCCTGAATACTTCAGCACATGATTATTAGTCAGTTTCATGTTTATTTATGTCTTTGTGAAGGTAAAAATATACACACAGTGAAACGAGCATGAGCTTTGATAAATGCATGTGTCTGGGTGTCACAAGCTCATATAGTACTTTGGGTTTTCCACTTCAAAGATTTCAAAACATGTTACATCTTACTTAGGTAATCTCTTTAAAATCATTTCCTGTAGAAGCTTCAGAAAGCATTTTTTTGGGAAATCACTTGTGTAACTACAAACTTGAATTTCAAAAGCAGGGCTTGTAGAGTGCTATAACCCAATTGTTACAGAAAGTTACTGTATGAAACCCAACCTTTTTAAAATTATTAACCACTTATTAATAACTATATTCACTTATGACAAATACACTTACTTAACTACTATTCCTATAAATTCCTACAACCCCTATGAATGCCTTCAACCCCTAAGACCAAACCACTAAACCTATTGATAACTATAACAACTATTTTCATAACCTTTTAGAAGGATACAGTCTCTGGGGCAGGTCCTCAGTCATCAGGAACACAGTCTCTGGGGTAGACCCTTTAATGCACTTAGCAGTCTTTATTCTAGAATATCTCAGACGCAGGTTCTTTAGGGTAAATTGGCTATCAAAGTCTCACCTTAAATAAGGCTTGAGGCTTTCTTCTCTCTGGGAGACCCCAACCGTCTCTAGGCCAACTTACTTCCTTTGTATCAGCAACTCTGCCATTCTGCCTCAGTCTTTAAAGCTGGCCACAGTTCCGTTCAGGCCACTGTTCACAAGGTCAAACCCCTCTAGGCAAAAGCTGAGCCACAGGGTTTAGTCCTTGGCCTTTTGCTATCTTGCTGAGGCTTTCTTTGCTCACCAGCTTCTTTCTGCCTCAGGGAAATCCGGCCATCATTTCATCAACACTTTCTTCAGCAGGGGATATAAACTACTCGTTGTCCTTTCTAGCGTGAGGACTCGCTAGCATCAGAGCTCACTAGCATTGGGTCACTAGCATGGGGCCCCTAGCACGCCCTCTCTAGGACTCATCCACTTGTCCTTTAATAGGGTCACTCCTTGTTCCACCTGCTTCAGCTTAATTTGGGCTCTGCCCACTTAGTAGTTGAAAACAATGCCAGGTCATAAAGTCTTTCCTTGTTTCACCTGGCTTCAACCTTGTTTTTCAGTCCATAGACTCCCCTTGTTTCACGTGACTTCATCCATAAGCTGATAAGCTAGCTAATTGCTCACAGCAAAGTTGATGTTCATGCCCCAGATTAAGAGACTGTATCAGAAACCTAGATATTTACTAAATCTAATTTATATTAATCTAACTCTCTGCAACTGTACACACCTTTAAATTCAAGATATATCAAGACTCAAAATCATGGCAACACATTCATGTGTGTCTGAGATGGACATATTCAAGGGAGTAACAGGGTCACAGAATTTCAGAGGGGGCTTAGTGTTACCCAGCCTGTATGCACACAAGCTGTGCTTGAGTATAAACCCTGTCAGTACACTCTGCATCCCACAAAAATCCAAATAACCTGGGAGGTTCCAACAAGGAGGGGTGTAGACCTTTAAAAATAAAATCACAAGTCAGGGCTATTAAGATACCTCGGTGGTTAAGAGCTGTGGCTTTTCTTCCAGGGGACCAAGATTTATTCCTCAGCACTCACATGGCAGCTCACAACCATCTGCCACTCCAGTACTCAAGGATGTGGTGCTCTCCCTCTTCTGGCTTCCTTGGACACAGGGCACACACATGGGGCACAGACACATATGCTGGCAAAACACCTGTAACACACACACACACACACACACACACACACACATACAAATACCAAAATAAACTCTCATCCAATTCACACACTTTTCCCTCCCTCTCATACAGAAATGCTCTGTTTGACTCTGTAAGCCCTGTAAGCCTTGCCACTTTGCTTCTATGGAAACAGATCCAAAAAGCTAGAGAAGTTTTGAGAGACAGATGCTGACGAATGGTATTCTACACTGCCTTCCCAGTATCCCTTCCCACACATCCTCCAGGATATGTGAGAGTGTGTGCAGGCACGTGCACACACACACACACACACACACACACACACACACACACACACACACATCTCCTTCGCCTTGGTTGAACCAAGAATGAACTGGTAAATGAGCAGCTGTGAAGTATTTGGTGCTTGAAACTGAGGTTGCGGCCTGTTCAGTTCAGACTCTAGGCATGATGGGAAAATGTCCACTAAGTGGGAAAAAAACTCATAGCAGTTTAACAGCCAAGGCTTCATGTCAAAAGGTAGAGATAAATCATAGTACGACCTAGTGACACCTCTTCCTGTAACATAACTGACCCCACAGTGGGAGGTCTGTTGGTCAAAAGCAAGGGCATGGACATGCCTATGGCAACCAAAGGTCTGCGCCCTCCATTGCCTCCTAGTAGAATTTACCAGCAGCAAAAGTTAGAAGACTCGTGTTTTGTTCTTAAAGCAGTATAGGGAAGGCTGAAAGACTATGAAGAGGGAAAATGCTGGAAGTACTTTTGTGAGAGCTCTAGAAAATCCTTTTAGAGGAAACAGAACATTTCAGAAATAGCTGGGCCTTCAGCCAAAGCAGATGGCCTAAAATGGGGAATGGGAGAGCTATGAAAATAAAATCAAGCTGCTGGCTGGCTGTGGACACACCATGGGAACAAGCTAGTTGTTGGGTTAGGCGGATGTCTCAGTTTCTTATTGCTGTGATAAAATAGTTTGACTGAAGCAACTTAAGGGAGAAAGAGTTTATACTGGCTCACAGTTCAAGGGTACAATTCTTTCTAGTGGAGAAATCAAAGTAGCAGGAGCTTTAGACCACTGCTGATATCATACCTACAGCCATGAAGCAGAGAACAACGAACGCAGGGTACTTCTCAGGTCCCTTCTCTACTCATACAAAATCCCACCCAGGGAACGGTATGACCAACAGTGGAGCTGATTGTCCCACCTCAACACAATCAAGATAATCTCCTGTAAGCTTGTGCAGAGGCCCAGGTGATTGATGTTGGGATTCTGTCTAGTTGTCGATTACTACTAAACCACTATAGTGGAGGTCCTACAACACTAACCCTGCAGTAAAACACACACACACACACACACACACACACACACACACACACACACACACACACACTTATCTGGGTGTAGTGTTGTGCTTGCTCCTGCTTGTAATTTCAACACTTTGGAGGCAGAGGGATAAAAATCAGCAGCACAAGGTCAGGATCCACTATACTACAAGATGAATTCAAAGCCAGTATGAACTGCACGAAAGCCTGCCTGCCTTGAAAAAGGAAAAAAGAAAGAAAGAGAGAGAGAGAAAGAAAAAAGAAAGAAAGAAGGAAAAAGAAAAAAGAAAAGAAAGAAGGTAAAGAAAGAAAGGGGCTGGGGAAATAGCTGTGTGGGGAAAACACTTGCTGTACAAGAATGAGGACCAGTGTTTAGGTCCCCATCACTATTGACAATATTGTGTGGGCAAGATATTTCACCTGTAACTCCTGTTTGGGAGGAAGGGTCAGGGGATACTGGGGCAAGTTTGCTAGCCAGACAAGTTCCATTGGTGAGCTCTGGCTTCAAGTGAGAGCTCTGGAGATGAAATGAAAATAAATTGAGTAAGACACATGATGTTCATCTCTGGTCTCCATATGCATGAGCACACAGGTGCATGCATGTCCTCAAATATGTATCTCTACACATTCAAACATACTCACACACCATAGGCATATACACACGCATAAAAAGAAAACAAAATTTTTTAAAGATGAAGAAAGAAAAGCATACGCGCAGGCTTTTGTCCTTGGTAGCTGTGACTTGCAGACTCTAGTTACCTTCCATACAGACTGGGGTAGAGGATGGCCTGTCCCCTAAAGCCAATCCAAAAGCCCTTTAAGAACCTCTGAGAGACAAACACATAGGAGAAAGAGAGTGTTTCTGGTGGGCTGCAGCCTATAGGCTTGCCTAGTCATCCGAGGGAGCCCAGCTGACAGTCAGAATCCAGAGCAGTGGCAGCACAAGGGGACTCAGCAGTCTTTGGATAAGGCTGAATGTAAAGGAACAAGACTCACAAAAAAAAAAAAAGTGAAAATGAGATGGAACATTAAGATAAACACAAATGCACATTCTCTCTGATTACAATCAGAGCTGACTATTTTTAGTGGGTTTCTGATGAGTCGGCTTCATTGTGCTTCAGAATGGAATGTCATAATGACTGGTATTTTCTCTCTATTGACCAGTAGTTGAACATATGGATCTCCACAGACTTGTACAAGGGTGACACTGAGATTGACACAGTACCTCTTTTCACATTCATGAAAGACAAACCATTGACACTAATGATAGAGTATTTGTGTGCAGCATACCTACCAATGAGACTAAATAATCAAACTTCTTTCCAAAGAGTAAATTTTTCAGCAACAAAGTATGATTTAGTTGAGATCAGATGCATGCAGGGTACTATGCTTGTTGACAAAATCATAATCTAGAAAATGTGAGGAACAACTGGATGGGTGAGAACCCTGAACTTGAATGAAGATTAATGAGATCTCTGTCAAGGTTTTCAGTAGATAGGATACTTTATTTATTTATTTTTCTATTGAAAATGAGCTTTGAGGAAGGCATACAGTAACTTCATAGACATAATCAAGAAAAAAAAAGAGAATATTGTGAATGCCCTCTGCAGATATAGTCCAGAGAAGGCGTTGTGAACACTGTGGGGGAATCCTACCCCTCTACAGTGAGAGCTGCTTACAGGTACCTCTTCCAATATAGATTTAGGTGGTACAGTTTCCAGCTGGTGAGATGGAAACTATAAAGGTAAAGACACCTGCTACCAAGCCTGACTTTGGCTCCTGGAACCCAAGTGGTACAAGGAAGGACCCTACTTCTTCAATTCCTTCTGACTAAAAGATACAAAATTTGGAAACCAGGTTATCATAACAGCTCTAACCTTCACACAGTCGCTGTCATGTGTATGCACATGCACACTCAACAAATACATGTAAAAAGAAAAGTTTCAGTTTTCTTCAGAGATGATTTGAATGTTTCCCTTTAATCCTGATATAATGTTGCATAATTAGATTTTTACTTGCTTTTTAAATTACTCATTTGCTGCTGATTAATACCTTCCATTGACAAGATGTTTCTAGTGATAGAAAAGCAGTGTAAAGTAGATTCAAACTTCTAGGAGGCCACCATGTTACTAGATAAAGGGGAAGAAAGTAAAACAAAAGAAAAATCTTTCATCAACAATCAAGGCCATCTCTAACTCTGGGCATCAGATGAAGTAGGAATTCAAAGTCAAGCTCGAGGGTGGGGGTGTTCAGGTTGAAGTAGCTCAGTCATTTGATCTTGGTATTTCCTATAAGCATAATATTCAGGGAGTCCTTTCTGTCTCTTTAGGGAGCTGATTTCTAAGATATCACTAATTAGGGATGATACTCATACATTGGAACATCACTAATTTTTTAATAGAGCTTTTGACAGTGGTGGCTCGTATGCTTACAAAGCTTTTTTATCAGGTGTACCAGAAATTGAATAAGAGTTTTTCTCCTTCTGACTGGCAAGGTTTAATCTGTTTCATACAATCTTTATCATTTACAGCTCGACTATCCCTGCCAATCCTTGCTGGAGTCTTTATGGACATGGAAAATCACTATAATCTGCAAAGCAGCCCCATGCTTAGGGAAGTCCAGTCTGTGACTGCAGAGCCCATTTTCTTTACCAATGTCTCATAAGGAGCTTTGAGTTTTCCTTCTGTCTGGGCTGTTCTTAGGACTATCAGCGAATCAGTAACTTTCTGTCAGGTTCCATGTGGCCTTTTGCCTTCTGCAATTTTATGGTTAAGAGACAAAACTCTTCTGATAATGATTCATTTTTTTGAAAGATTTTCATGGTTGAGTTTTCCTCAGTCTTCATAATTCCTCACTGGGTGAGGAGAAATTTGGATCTCTTTTCCATTTATGTGATGAAAGGGAACCTGCACAACTGGTTGAGTGTGTCTAGATAGCATACTGTCCAATAAAATTGTAGTGACATTATCACACACCGTCTGCCTGACCTCAGATTTGGAGTTATTGAAAAGCAATAATATAGGAGCTTTGTGGATTATCTTCTTTAATTGATCATTGGATTTCTATCTCAAACAAAGCACAGAATTAACTCAGAGCACATTGTAAGACTGTTTATATGACTCAGCTAGTAAAGGCATCTGCTACCATGCCTCACAACCTGAGTGCTATTCCTCCAACTCTTATGTTGGAAGGAGAGAACAGACACCAACAAGTTGTGTTTTGACCTTCGTACACATGCAGAAATATGCAGTCACCTTCAAACACACATATACACATACAAACAAAATGAACATAATAAAAATTGTGTAGAAGCTACACTGTATTCTTAAGGTAAAGCAGAAGCTGGCTCAAGGGTAAGAGTGCTCTCAACAAAGCCTGTAAACCTGACTTCAATCCCTGGGAGAGAAAACTGGTTCCTGCAAATTGTCTTCTGACTGCCATGTGCCTGGCACGCATGTGCACACCCACACATACACATGCGCACTAAATAAATAAATAACATAGATTTTATTTTATAAGCTAAAACTGTAGTAATCACCTAACTCCATGAATAATACTTGTGACTCAGAGTTAGAAAGTTGTTTCTCAAGTATAATACAAGCACATATGTATTTGACAGAAGAGAAACTAGATGTAAATAGTGCTTCATCATTATTAAAGGCTTTCCATATGAAATAATCCCAAGGAAAAAATAAAAATATAGCCCATACCAAGAGAAAAAGTATTTGAATATAGAATGTACAATAACATATTTATATGAAGAAATATTTTAAAAATATATTTTATAAACTCATTCATGAAAAGACAAAAACATATAAAAAGATTTTTCCCCAACATTAACCATCAATTCTCCTCCTCTCTGACACTAAGTAGACACCAATTCTATGGACTTAGAGTTGCATCAGACCCATGACTGGAATGTTGTGTTCTGGAAGCTTGCCCCTGCTTTGATCTCTAATCACGTACTTCTAACCAAATGTTTATAAATTGGGGCTTTCCACAGCCACCCTTCAGAGTCTATAATTTGCTTGAAAAGCTCCCAGGACTTCGGAAGGCACATTGTTTATGTTTTAGTAGTCACTGGAAAAGATACATAAATAGGCAGATGGAGAATTCATACAGCCAGGTCTGAAAGGACTCTGAATGCAAGACCTTCTGTCCATACATGTTTACATAACTGATGCTTACAAAGCACAGATCTATTCAGAACAATTAAAAAATTTGTTGTATAGACTCATTGGTGTGTGGTCTTGTTGTTTGCTTTATAGTGGAGGTTTGATTACATAGGTGTGATTGATCAAATTTTTTGACAACTTAACCTGCAACCAGACACATAAACACCATTCCCAGAGGTCTGAGTGTATAATGTAGTTGAAGCTCTCACGTTCTAAATGAACATTGGTCTCATTAGTGAGAAAACCCCAGTATCCTTCAGTATCCAGAGATTCCTAGCCAGGCGATATCTCATTTTGCATGTGAAAGACATTTGGGGCCTGAGCTGCATGAAACCATATCTCAAGCAAACAACAATAAAAGACATTAAAATGGCTAATAGACACAAGGAGATACTTTCGACTTCCTCAGTTATCAAAAAAACAACAATAACAACAAGAGAAAAAAAACACAAAATGCCTCTTCTTTCCTGCTAGACTGACTGTAATCATAAAAATGGATAATAACAAGTGTTGGAAAGGACACAAACAATATGAGACACTCATTTATTTCTTTTTTTTCATTTATTTATTTATTGCTTCAAGTTACACGTCCATCATAGTGTCCTCTTTCGACGCTTCTCAGTCCCTCCCTCCCACCCTCTACATCTAGCCTACCTCCTAACACTTCCATTCCACTCCTATCGAGTGGAGTGTCCCTACATAACAGTCCCCTGCCCCAGGTCAGCAGTCATAGGAGGGCCAAGAGCCTCCTCATACACTGGAGGCCTACAAGGCAGTACCACCAGGGAAAAATGTCTCATTGACCGGAAGAAAAAGTCTATGTTCCTGTTCCCTTTGGTGCGTTGGTTGTAGTATAGATATCTTGTCTATATAGCTAAAATCTGACTATAAGTGAATAGATGCCATGTGCATCCTTCTGAGTCTGAGTTAGCTCACTCAGAATGAGCTTTTCTAGTTCCATCCATTTGGCTGCAAATAGCATAATTTCCTTGTTTCTGATAGCTGAGTAGTATTCTATTGTGTAGATGTACCATATTGTTTTAATCCATTCTTCAGTTGAGGGACATCTGGGTTGTTTCCAATTTCTAGCTATTACAAATAAGGCTGCTATGAACATAGACGAGGAAACTTCCTTGTGATTCATGAGGAGTCATTTGGATTTGGACCCAGAAGTGATATGGCTGGGTCCAGAGGAAGAGCTATTCCAAGATTTCTAAGATATCACCAGACTGACCTCCATAGTGGTTGCACCAGCAATGGAGGAGGGTTCCCCTTTCTCCACACCCTCGCCAGCATGTGCAGTCATTTGAGCTTTTGATCTTAGCCATTCTTACAGGTGTGAGATGGAATCTCAGAGTCCTCTTGAGTTGCATTTCTCTGATGATTAATGATGTTGTGCATTTCTTCAGGTGTCTCTCGGCCATTAGGGATTCCTCCTTTGTGAATTCTCTGTTTAGCTCTTTCCCCCATTTTTTAATTGGATAATTTGGTTTCTTGACATTTAATTTCTTGAGTTCTTTGTAGATTTTGGATATTAGCCCTTTGTCAGATGTGGGGTTGGTGAAGATTTTTCCCCATTTTGTTCAAATGACAGTGTCTTTTGCCTTAGAGAAGCTTTTCAGTTTCATGAGGTCCCATTTATTGATTGTTGGTCTAGGTCCTGAGCTGTTGGTGTTCTGTTCAAAGTTGTCACCTATGCCAATGATTTTGAGGGTTTTTCCCACTTTCTCTTCTAGTAGATTTAGTGTGACTTACCTTATGTTAAGGTCTTTGATCCACTTGGACTTAAGTTTTGTACAAGGTGATAAGTATGGGTCTAATCCCAATCCTTTACAAATGGACATCCAGTTGGACCAGCACCATTTGTTGAAGATGCTGTCCCTTTTCCATTGTGCGGTTATGACTTCTTTGTAAAAGATTACGTGACCATAGGTGTGTGGGTTCATTTCTGGGACTTCAATTCCTTTCCATTGATCCACTGGTCTGTTTCTATACCAGTACCATGCTGGTTTTATTACTATTGCTCTGTAGTACAGCTTGAAATCTGGGATGGTGATATCTCCAGATGTTTCTTATTGTACAGGATTGATTTAGCTATTCTAGGTTTTTTGTTGTTCCATATGAAATTGAGAATAGCTTTTTCCAGGTCTGTAAAGAATTGTGTTGGTACTTTGATAGGAATTACATTGAATATGTATATTGCTTTTGGTAGGATGGCCATTTTTATTATGTTGATCCTATCTATCCATGAGCATGGGAGATCTTTCCACCTTCTGATGGCCTCTTCAATTTCTTTCTTCAAGAGCTTGAAGTTCCTGTTGTACAGGTCCTTTACTTGATTGGTTAGAGTTACTCCCAAGTATTTTGTATTGTTTGTGGCTATTGTGAAGGGAGTTGCTTCCCTAATTTCTTTCTCAGCCCATTTATTTGTTGTATAAATAAGGGCTTCTGATTTTTTTTGAATTAATTTTGTATCCAGCCACCTTGCGGAAGGTGTTTATCAGCTGTAAGAGTTCTCTGGTGGAATTTTTGGGGTTGCTTATGTATACTATCATATCATCTGCAAATAGGGATAATTTGACTTCTTCATTTCCAACTTGTATCCTCTTGATCTCCTTTAGTTGTCTTATTGCTCTAGGAAGAACTTCAAGTACTATATTGAAGAGATATGACGAAAGTGGACATCCTTGTCTTGTCCCTGAGTTTAGAGGAAATGCTGGAAGTTTCTCTCCATTAAATTTGATGTTTGCTACTGGCTTGCTGTATATTGCCTTTATTATTTCCAGATATGGTCCTTGTATGCCCGTTCTCTCCAGAACTTTTAGCATGAAGGAATGTTGGATTTTGTCAAATGCTTTTTCTGCATCTAGCAAGATTATTATGTGGTTTTTTTCTTTCATCTTGTTTATGTGGTGAATTATGTTGATGGATGTTGAACCATCCCTGCATTCCTGGGATGAAGCCTACTTGATCGTGTGTATGATACTTTTGATGTGTTCTTGGATTCGGTTTGCTAGTATTTTATTAAGTATTTTTGCATTTATGTTCATGAGGGAGTTCTCTTTCTTTGTTGGGTCTTTGTGTGGTTTAGGAATCAGGGTAACTTTGGCCTCATAGAATGAGTTTGGCAGTGTTCTTTCTTATTCTATTTTGTGAAAGAGTTTGAAGAGTATTGGTATTAGCTCTTCTTTGAAGGTCTGATAGAATTCTGGGCTGAAACCATCTGGCCCTGGGCTTTTTTTGGTTGGGAGATTTTTAATGACTGTTTCTATTTCCCTAGGGGTTATAGGGCTGTTTAACCTGTTAACCTGATCGTGATTTAGCTTTGGTAGGTGGGATCTATCAAGAAAATTGTACATTTCGCTTAAGTTTTCATATTTGGTGGAGTATAGATTTTTAAAGTAGGACGTAAATATTCTCTGGATTTCCTCAATGTCTGTTGTTATTTCTCCCTTTTCATTTTTGATTATGTTGATTTGGATTTTTTCCCTCTTTCTTTTAGTTAATTTGGCTAAGGGTTTGTCTATTTTGTTGATTTTCTTGAAGAATCAACTCTTGGTTTCATTGATTCTTTGTATCATTTTTTTTGTTTCTAAGTTGTTGATTTCAGCCCTAAGTTTGATGATTTCCTGCCTTCTGCTCCTCTTGGGAGTGTTTGCTTCTTTTTTTTTTTTTTTTTCCAATTCATCCAGTTTGGCTGTTAATTCACCAATATGCACTGTCACAGGTTTCTTTTTGAAGGCACTTAGTGCTATGAACTTTCCTCGTAGCTCAGCTTTCATTGTGTCCCATTGTTTGGGTATGTTGTGCCTTCATTGTTGTTGGATTTTAAGAAGTCTTTGATTTCCTTCTTTATTTCTTCGCTGACCCAGTAGTCATCTAGTAAAGAGTTGTTCAATTTCCATGTGTGTGTAGACTTTCCATTGATTCTGTTGCCGTTGAAGTCCAGCTTTATTCCATGGTGGTCTGATAAGATACAAGGGGTTTTTTCAATTTTCTTGTATATGTTGAGGCTATCTTTGTGTCTGTCTATATGGATGATTTTTGAGAAGGTTATGTGCGGTCCTGAGAAGAAGGTATATTCTTTTGTGTTTGGGTGAAACATTCTGTAGGTATCTGTTTGGTCCATTTGGTTCAAGAGCTCTGTTAGGCTCATTATTTCTCTGTTTGGCTTCTGTCTTGATGATCTGTTGTCCATTGTTGTGTTGGGGTGTTGAAGTATCCCACTACTAATGTGTGGGGATCGATGTGCGATTTAAGTTTTAGGAGAGTCTCTCTTACAAATGTAGGTGCCTTTGTATTGGGGGCATAGATGTTCAATATTGAGATGTCTCTTGATGAATATTTCCTTTAATGAGTATGTAATGCCCTTCTCTGTCTTTTTTTATTAACTTCAGTTGGAAGTCTATTTTGCTTGATATTAGGATGGCTACTCCAGCTTGCTTCCTGGTTCCATTTTCTTGGAAAACCTTTTCCCAGCCCTTTACTCTAAGATAGTGTCTATCTTTGTTAGTAAGATGTGTTTCTTCTAAGCAGCAAAACGATGGGTCTTTTTTACGGATCCAATCTGCAAGCCTGTGTCTTTTTATTGGCGAGTTGAGTCCATTGATGTTTATGGATATTAATGACCAGAGGTTGTTTTTTCCCATTATTTTGGTATAGGTGGTGGTCCTGTGTTTCTTTTGGTTTAGTTGCCGTAGAGTTTTCTGTTTCCTCTTTTTTCTTGGATGTGGTTATCTTCTCTGGGTTGGAATTTTCCTTGTAGGATCTTCTGTAGGGCTGGATTTTTAGTGATATTGTTTAAATTTGATTTTGTCTTGGAATATATTGTTTTCTCCATCTATGTTGATGGAGAGTTTTGCTGGGTATAGTAGTCTGGCTGGGCACCTATGTTCTCTCATGGCTTGTAGGACATCTGTCCAGGCCCTTCTAGCTTTTAGAGTTTCTGAGGAGAAGTCAGGTGTAATTCTCATGGGTCTGCCATTATATGTTACTTGACTTTTTTCTCTTATGGCTTTTAATATTCTTTCTTTGTTCTGTTCATTTGGATTTTCAATTATTATGTGGCAAGAGGAGTTTCTTTTCTGATCTAATCTGTTTGGTGTTCTGTAAGCCTCTTGGAATTTTATTGGCATTTATTTCTTTAGGTTTGGGAAATTTTCTGCTATGATTTTGTTGAAGATGTTTCCTGGACCTTGGAGTCGGGAGTCTTCTCTTTCCTCTATGCCTCTAATTCTCAGGTTCCATCTTTTCATTGAGTCCTTGATTTCTTGGACGTTATGGGTGAGGACTTTTTTAGCTTTCTCATTTTCTTTGGATGTTGTACTGATTTCTTCCATTGAATCTTCCATGCCTGAGATTCTGTCTTCCATCTCTTGTATCCTATTTTTGATAATCATGTCTGTAGTTCCTGTTCTCTTCCCTTGATTCTCCATTTCTACTCTTAACTCTGACTGTGTTTTCTTTATTGCTTCCATTTTCATGTCTTGAAAGATTTTATTCATTTTGTATATTTCCTGCTCCAATTTGCTTGTTTTTGATTGGAAATCTTTCATCTCTTTTAAATCTTTCATTGCCTTGTCTCTTTCCTGTTCAATTTGAGCCACTTTGGCTTGGAGCTCTCTAATGGTATTATCCCATTGCTTTCACTTGTAAAATTGTGGACTCTTTGAATTCCTTCATAGATTTAAGTCTTCTTGAAAGGACTCTATCACTTTCCAGACTGTAGAGTTTTTGTCATTTTCATGTGTTTCAGCTGTGTTGAAGTGGCCAGGGCTTGCTGTACTAGCATTGCTGCATTTTGTTGGGGTCATAATTCCCTGGCTTTTATTGACTCTGCTTTTTTGCTGTTCTTTTGCCATTTGGTTGTCCTTAGCTGTTTGTTCCTGTTGTCTTCTGGACTTGGAGCCAAAGGGGGCGCTTTGGTGTAACAGTGGTATTGCTTGGTGATCTGTTGCTTTCCACTGGCTGGATGGGGCCTTGTGTGGAGGTTTTCAGTGTGTCCTCAAGAGCTCACCCCTTCCTGTTTCATGCCAATTGGGGACTTAAGTGTGGGGTTGTGATGGTGATGTGTTCCTGTAGATTCTGGGATCCAATAGGTAGGTCTTCATATAGATGACAGTGCAGGTTGGCAGGCCTCAGGCTTTTGGGTGGGGTTGTAGCTCCCCTGCAGCTTATGTGTTGGACCATGTGTGTGGTCCTCCCCGGCTGCTCACAGGGGTTTCTCAGGGTCAATGTGCATCTAATAGCCAGAAGCACTGTGAGCTGGTGCAGCCAATTCCCTGGCAATGAGGAATGGCCCAGGATTGTTTCACTGTTCCCAAGTCAGATCTCTCTATGTTGCATGCTGAGTATTCAGCCTGCAGTGGCTCTGGTGGTATGGTCCTGTGTGTCCAGGCACAGATTCTGTGGACTCTGGAGGTCCCATGTTTGGGTGTTGAGACTGTCCGTTGGAGTCTTAAAAGGACCCAACTCCACGCCCTTAATGTGAGTCACTCAACAGTGTCTCCCGGGTTGAAACCTCACAGATCCAGGGGTGGAGCTATATATACTTAAGCTCTGTTTTCCCGCCCGAAGGGCCAGCACTCACAAAAGAGTTTAATAATAATAATAACCCCACAATTTCCCAGGGCTTGGCCCTTGTGGTGGACAAATCCGCCTTCCAATCCTGCCGATTTTCTGCCACTCTCACAGCTCCGCCTATGTGGGTATGGAGCTGGCTTTGGATAATGCAAATAGGGCCACTGTCTTTCAAGTTCCAGTACACAGCAGTCGAGCTGCTGAATAACCTGCAGCTGGAAGAGTATCCTGCTGCTCAGTCCCGTTGCAGTGTTTTTTTCCAATGACTGTAAATCCAATAGAGGGTCCTGTATGTATGTCCTACACCCCTTTGGGGGAGCACAAATATGCTTGCGCTTTCCAAAATGCAGCTGTGGACCTGCTGGCTGCTGGGCTGATGCATTGTGGAACCGTCAGCCGCTGTGTGCCCAACCACTGTGTGCCCCGCCGCTGTGGCACGCTGCTAAGAGTATATGGCACTCCCACGTGTCCGCAACCCTTTGCTAAGCAGCCAGAATGCCTGAGTGGGATCTGGGTCTCAGTAGGCTGCTGAGTAACCCTGTGTGGGGTTGGAATCTGCCCACTGGGTATTAGAGTGGATTTTACCGGGTGTCTCTCCTAGTGGGGGTTCCCGATTCCTGGATTCAGTGGCTTCCGTGTGTGTCTGAGATAGGGGAGGAGAGTCCTGCCCAGGGACTTTTAATGGTCCCTGGGTAGCTGGGTGAGACCCAGGGGGTCGATTCACTCAGATTATTGCACAGTGTCTAATAACTCTGTGGCTTTATGTCTGTTTTCCCCAAGTTCAAAATGCGGCTGCACGGGCTGCCGCCATCTTGGATCCCCTCTCATTTATTTGATGGGAGTATACTACATTGAGAAACTTTGGACACTAAATAGTTCCTCAAATTGTGGAATAGTTAAAACATGAGCCAATAATTCTCCTGGTTGAGTATAATGTAAGATAAATGAAAACATATGTTCACAGAAAAAGTAAACACTTTTTTATGAACACATGATTTTCAATATACAAATGTCATGGAGAACTCAAATGCCTATTCATTGATTAACATAAACCAGATGTTACATATCAATATTAGAGAATATTACTAATTTTTTAAACCATTAAGCACCAATTCTGTCTACAAAGTGGATGGTCTTTTTGAAAATTTCTGCCAAGTGGAAGATGCTAATCGTCAGAGACTACACAAGATGTGATTCCAGAAAAAGGACAATTGCAAATGTTGGAAGAGGCAAATCTAGAGACAGAAATTGGATTAGTAATTTCCTGTGGCTAGGGTAGAGAGGATGTGGGAAGTGATTACTAATGAGTAAAAGAAATTGCTTCTTGGAGTTCTGACTGTTCTAAACTTAGATTGTACTGATGGTGAGACAAACTCTGAATTCACTGCATTGTACACTCAAGAGGGATTGTGTTCTATAAATTACATCTCAATGAAAATGATTATTTAAAAAAATCAAAAAACCACTGGTATGTCATTTTTTAGTTTTGGAAGCTGCAGGCCCTGCACTTCCTATATAACCAGATATATTTATCCCTCTCAGGTCTCTGAGGTGGTTGAAGAATAGATAGCTAGAGTCTCATAGTTAAATTTTGAGTTGTTTAGGAATCAAGAGGGTGTTCTGGATCTAAGAAGATATTTTTAAAATTATGAGGCAAGTTAGTATGAAAGCTGAGTTAGATATAGAACTTTAAACTCATGGAGATGGTTAGATAGTAGAATGTTAAAGTCAGGTGCCAAATACATATGGACTGGACATTGGGAATGTATGCTAAGCCATATAACTCTTATAATCGTGGCCTATTTATTTCTGTTGTTTTGTATTGTATTTATAGTTATAAGAAAAAGAACCATTATTTGGACTGAAAGGGAGAGCTGTTGGGGGGAAAAATAAATACCTTAAACTAAAAAAAAAAGAAGGGAAGAGGATGGTGGGGCTGAGGGGGAGGAGGGTGGAAGGGTGGGACTGGAGAGGGGAGTAGGGAGGGGATTGTGATTGAGATGTAACTTGAAGAAATAAAAAATAAATTATTAAAAAAAAAATCAAAAAACAAAGGACAGCCACCCAGACTATGGCTACCTCAATGAGTCATCTGAGCAGGATTATCTTTGGTATACTAATGTACTAGGGAGCTTGAGCTTGAAGTTGAACCTCCCTTGTAAAACTAAGCAAGGCCCTCCTGGATGAGTTAATGTTGATAAATTCCTTTGCCAAGGAATAAACAAGCTTAGGCATCCTTAAATCAATAGGAAAAAAATGATGAATTTCTCTGAAAGCAGTAATCCCCCTAACTATAAATAGATTATTATATATATATATGTATATGTAAATGTGTATATATATGTATATGTATGTATATAATAGGATATAGTTAAGCAAGTAAAATGATGTTTAATTCATATAAAATATTCAGTTTCTGTGTAGCAGCCTCTTATTTTATCTTTCATATAGAACTAAGAAAATAGAATGTGGTGTGTATGTGTATGTGTGTGTTTAGTTTACTTATTTAATCTCTTTAGAAACATATACAGTAAAGCCTACTTACTAAATTTTTGGATTATATTTATTATCTATGTTGGTTATAACAAAAGGTCATAAGTTATATGATTTTTAAAATATAATTTAAGTTATTGTAGTGCTGGAGGTACTGCACTGAAGGTCAAGCTATCAACCAGGTTGGTTCTTCTTCACAGGTGGACAGACACTCTGCACCATTCTCTTCTACCTCTGGTATCCTCAATTGTCCCTAATTTTATACTGTGACAGGTAGTCTGTCACTCTTTACATACCTGTCTCTGCGTGTCTGTCTTTATGGCTGAGTAGTTCAGTAGTTCCCTTTTGTAAAATAGATATGTTAGAATAGGCCTCACTACTGAGTTCATCATAACTTGGTTGCCTATAAAGGCCAAATTTCAAAGTAAAGTCAACATTCACAGATACAAGAAGCAGAGTGTACAACATCATTTGGGAGGACACAGTTTGAGCCATAACAAAAGTGCTTGCTTTGGGATTTCATAATGTTTCAGGTACTCTTTTGACATGGTTAAATTTAAAACTTTCCTTAAATATGATTATTAGTACTGGGGATATAGGTCAGATGGTCAGATGCTTAACTAATATTCACCATGCCCTGGATTTGATCTCTAGTTCTTCATAAATTTGGCATTGGTAGTGCATACCTATAAAGGCAGGAGGATTAGAAGTTCAGAGTTATCCTTGACTATATAGAGAGATTGAGGCCAGCTTGAACTACATGACACCCTGGCAAGAACAACAAGGAGAAAGAGAAGGAAGAGGAGAAAGAAGAGTGGGAGGATGAGGAGAAGAAGGGGGGAGAAGGAAGAAGAAGTAGAGGAGGAGAAAGGGATGAAGGGAGAGAAAGAGGGAGGGATGGCAGGCTTCAGTGTTCTCGGATGTAGCAAATAAAATGAAATAATTTTATGATATTGTTAGGCCCTAGTTTTGTGTTGCATGCTTCCAGAGTGTTCTTTGTAAGGATCACCAGAATACTGTATGTGTGCCAATTCCTATATAATCTTGATTTGCAGAGTGAGCTCAAAAAACACACAATCAAATAAATTCACTCCAATGACAAAATTATATCTTGAAAAAGTGACTAAAATATGATGCTGATCATGAACTTTCAGAATCACTAGAAGGAGATCCAGTTGTCCCTTTGTGGTAGAGAGGACCTGAGTGCAAAATATCAGATGTTCATTCAAAAGGGCCTTCTAAGTCATCTTCCTGATAAGATCGACAACAGTGTCCGTAGCTACTTGTATTGTTTCTTTAGGGAGTGGTGACTTCTTATACATATATACATCTTTAAAATTTATATATATGTATATATATAAATATAATTGTATGTGCATGCCCCTGCCTGTATGCCCTAGTACACATGTGGAGGTCAGAGGAGAACTTGCAGAAATCAATTCTTTCCTTCTATCATGGACAACCCAAGGAATGAATTCAGGTCATCAGGTTTGCTGGGTGGTGGCTTTTCCCACTGAAGCATCTCACTAACCCCATTATAGACTCCTCTCATCCCCCAACTCTGAGGTTGGTTGATGGCACAGATGTTGAACCTGTGGATAAGGAGGACACTTGTACTAAAAATGAAAAGTGTGATTTTTTTTTCTTTATCAACTGTTAATTTTGGCACATCCACAAAAAAATGAATATGTCGTTAAAATCAGAAACTGAAGAAAAATAGGTTAGGCCTGTTAGGAAACTTAAATAGTATTCTATGCAGTTAGTCATAGCAGCACACATGTTCTAAATTCATATATACATATTAATGTACAGGTGTGTCTATGAAACTTGACTAGTGTCCTAGTGTCCCTCTGGCTTTTTTCCCATTTCTCCATTTCTTCCACAGCCAAGTTCTTTAAAACAGGAATGTTTCCAGCTTTAAGTGACTTCCTCCTCTTTTGACTGTCCAACCCTCTTTCCTCAGGCCTCTAACTTCTGGTCCCTGATCCCTTCCTCTCTGGCCTTCCTGAGTGCTTGTGAATGGTGACATTGAATTCTTGTGATTCCTATGCATAGCTGGAAATTATCTCCTGGAGAATTTCTTCGCTGGGCTTCCCAGAGCTCCATTGGCTCATGCTTTTCTTCCTTGGCCTATTAATTTATCTTGCATGGTTCCTACTGGTCTTCCTGTTTTCAGACTTGAGAACTCCTTACTTCATCTTGGGACCTTCTCGGGGATCTATCCTCACTTCCTTTATGTTCTTATGCAGTGAGTTATTAAATAACATTTTCCTGCTGTTCACTCTCAAATTCCAATCTTTAGTTTACACTGCTCTTATATCTAACTATGTCTAGAATTTTAACACCTGGGACATTCTACTGATATTTCAGAGCTAACATTCCCAACACTGAAATCTAGAACGGTCCTCTCAGTCTTTCCCTTTGCCTACCAGACTATCAGAACAGCGTATTTGAGAAAACTGGCATTTCCACAGGTATCTCATTCAGGAAGAAGGAAAAAGTAGTGATAGCCAAAGGACAACTTGTGTCCTAGGAGGAAAAGTTCAGATAACATTTGAGACCACTATGTGGAGAGATTGGAGCTGAGGGAAGGATGGCCAGGGCCACACCCTAACTAGAACTGCCTCCTTATGACTACCTTCTTTACCTTCTATTTAAACCAAACTTCAGGTCAGAATCTCCCAAATATACAGTTGAGGGTTGGCTCTCTGAACCTCGTCATTTGTTCCTCTTCTGAATTCGGTCATATTGAGCACATCTCCTTTCTATACTTTCACTATTACTTTAGTCCCTATTGTCCCATTGAAGAGAGGTGACAACTGTGAAAGTGTCATCTGATAACCCCCAAAAGGGGTCATCATCCACAGATTGAGAACTGCAGCTGGAAAGCTTCCCTCCCCCACCATGTGGCTCCTTTTCCACCATGGTATTTGATTTCCATGACAGTTTAATCACCAGGGCCTCTTCCCTCTCTGCTGTTCCTCTTCTTTTGCAGGTAGCTACTAAAACTTACCGTCTGCCTGCCCTGGATGTTTTTCTTTTAAATGCTAATCAAAGTTATTCTTGAACTTCTGTTGGAGTCCATTTTCAAATTATTTTATTAATGAGATTAAAAACTCCAACAGGGGACCCTGATTTCCCCTGTATCATCTGGTGACCAGGAAAGGAAACTCACTCAACAGTTCTAATGAGAGTGAGGTAGGGCTTCCAGCCTTTCTCTGCCAGCTGCTTCTTTCATATGGTAATCCCATGCTGCTGCCTCCAGTTCTCTGCTACACCAACGCTGGCCCTAAGGCCCATAACAAGACTGCCCTCTACATCTCTCTTCCAAGTAGTCTAGTCTCAGTGGACCTTTCCTAGGAACACTGTTTTGAGACTGTTCTCTGTGTCCAGAGAGCTCTTGGCTGGTGCATGCCTGTGTCATGTTTTCCTTACTCCTGCATCTTTGTCCAAGGGGCATCTGTACATCTACCCTGCAAGGCCTTTGCTATCATAAGTCATTTCTCCCAATCTTCGGCTTTTACATTTCTTCTTCGCTGCTTTATTTTGTTACCTTTTGGTGACCTATTGTACTTTCTTATTAGTGGTTTTTAACCTCAAGAAGATAGGGCTATGTGAATATCTTGCTCACTGCTCTATCCCCAGGTATCCAGAATAGTGACTAGCATTTACAGGGAGCTAATTTAAAAAAAAAAAAAAATCTCTTGAGTTACTGAATAAATTCTTAAATTTTTCTAATTTGTAGAAAGATCTATGAGGTATTTTATAATTTGATGAAACTTACGGAAAATGTCTTTGTGAGGGAATGTTGTGCTGCTGTGCTTAATCTGTACATACAGGAACTCCTGGTTACTCCTCTGGGGTCTAGACTGGTGTTTCAAGACACTAGTCTCCAACCCTTCTTCACACCAGTGGAAGTCTACCACTGTGGGGCTTGTTGCCTGTAGACATTACTTAAGAAAAGGAAGTGGGTGGGGAGGATCATTGGTTCCTCACCTGATTTTCTAGACCCCTCCTTCCAGCCAATTGTATGCAATTTTGTCCTAATTGCAGGCAGCCTCTAGCTACCAGAGAAGGTGCTTCTATGTTTCTGCTGGGAAAACTAAGGGCAGGATGCTCATGTGGAGCTATGGGGAAAGTATCATTCTGACTGGGTGAAGGCATACCACTGCAGCTATTTTGAGAGTCGCTCTATTCCAGATACATTGACTTCCTATTGGAACCTTAGGAAGAGGTGCAGTTGGAGTTCACATTTTCCCCTGGGAAGAAATTTTAACAACTGTCCAAAAAAATTAAAAAAAAAAAAAGGAATCGGTGCCTTTTTTTTTTTTTTCTTCACCTTACCATAGGAATTAAAATGTGTTTATTCCTTTTGCTTTGGGAGCATTCATTTTGCCAGTATAGTTTTGGAAAGCTGAACATTATTTTTTTCATGGTCCTTTATCTCTTTCTACCCATATCCCACAAGTTCAATCATTTCCCTTTTCTCCTGCCCCCTCCCCAAGGTAGTTCTCAAAATTTCACAAAGCTTGAAGAGAGAATAACTTCAAAATCCTGCCTGACAGAAAGTGTACAAAAAGAGTCAAGAGGGAAACCATTTGAATTCCTGCCTTTCCCTTTTGGAGTTTTGTATTCAGCCCCTAAAGAGATGTCTTGGGGAATCCAATGGAGGCTTGCATGTGTTTCTGTGCAGTTCTGAGATAGCAGAATTTCTGCTCTCAGCACTTCCTGAGGAAAATGGGCTCTGTGAATTAAGGATTTATAGGTGACTATGTTTCTCCTAGCCAGAATTTAAAGATCTGAACTTGCATGCTGGGATCCTGGCTTGATTAAAGGCTACAAAGATGCTGATAGAGTAAATAGTCTTTGCTATCAGTGGACTCGTATTTCCTGCAAGAGATAAACCAAGCTTTGTGCTCTGAAGCAGTCAGTGCCCACACTGGCTGATTCAGCATTCATTCCTCTCCTGTGCTGGCACCTTCTATTTGAAATGGTATCTAACTAGAAAAGGCCATCTACATGGTCAGAGTACTGAAGGAGTTGAAGCTAAGTGAGATTTAGTTTCTTTGTGGAAGCACTTGGCCATTTACCTCACATGACTTTATAAAACAAACTTCCTGGGCTTCTATTCTCTGAGTCCTCATTGGCATCGTTGACCTAGAAAGTCAGTAATGTCCAAAGAGATGCATGCTTGTTTCTCAGTTTTCTTTGAGATGCTCCAGCAGAAGGAATTTGAGTACTATATATGTTCCCAAAAATGTCAGTACCAAACTCAATCCATCAATTTCTGGCCTTGCCTAGTGTGTGTCACTTTCTCACAGTGCAGAAGATAATAATAATTAACACAATTATTGTGTGTGTTTTTCTTGTTTTGGGCAGGATCTCCTATAGCCCAAGTTACCCTGGAACTTGATATGTAGCCAAGTATGACCCTGAACTGCATCTTCTGCCACCCAAGTGCTAGGATTACAGACATACACTGCAGGTTTATGTGATGCTATAGAGTTGAACCAAAGACATCATGCATGCTAGACAAGCATCCTAGCAACTAAGCTCCAGACCCTGCCCATAATGATATATTCTTTGTGTTTATCTTTAAAAACTGAAAATAAACCACAGTCTCTGTCTGACAATCCAGATGGACAATAAACTTCCATGCTCAATTCAGAGTTTGCTTATAGAAGTATTGTCCAAGTCCTTTTTGGAAGGCAGATCTGGAGTTCTGTTCATCTATTGAATTGCAGTCTATATTTTAATAGGTTTTGTTGGATCTGCATGCTAGCATTCTTTTCAGAGGAGGTGCCTAGAAGGCCTGGACCTGAAACAGTTGTGGACTCTGGAATCACAAGGGGAGTTTCTGAACTGTTTATTGGCATCTGAGTCTGGATGTTCCTATTGTGTGGTTCAGCTTGGATGCAGTGTGTTTTTAGGGGGCAGTAGCTGCCAGTCACATAGGATCTAGGATAGATCTCGAGAACGCACACTGTGGATAATTCACGGGTGTTTGTTTTTTAAAACAGACTTTCAGTTAGTAACCTGATTTTCTGCCAGCCACAGATTTGCATTTGTGGTTTATCTATTTTTACATTAGCTGTTTTCCGAATCCCTAGAGGAATGTAAGTTATGATCAATTTAGTTTACAGCTTTTTGTATTTTATTTGCTTATTTGAAAATTGATAGGTTAGCTTGGGTTTATATGGTTGTTTCAGAGGAGCCACAAGATTTGTTTAGCTGAATCTCTTTTTCTCATAAGCTTTGAGTATGGGCATGCAGGAGTATGCGCGTGTGCGTGCCTGCATGCTTGTGCTCGTGCGTGCGTGCGTGCGTGCGTGTGTACGTGCGTGCATACGTGCGTGCGTGTGTGTGCATGTGCGCGCACTCGGGTATGTAAAAGCCACATATCAACATCAGGTGTGTCTCCTTAGTACTTTCCGCCTTGTGTTTTCCTGGGTCAGCTTGTGCTGTGCTGTATTTTTAGATGAGGTCTCTCATTGGCCTGGAACTTGAAGATGAGGCTTGACTAGCTGGCAAAGAAGCATTTCTCTGCCTCCCCAGTGCTCAGAGGATAACAGGCTCCTGACCACCACACCTGGATTTGGCTTTAAAAAGAAGCATTTTGGGGGGAGAATATGCTTGAGAAGCTAGTTACTCACTGATCAATGTCCCTTTTCCTTCCATGTGATTAAAGGGAAAGACATGGACTAAAGATTCTCATTTCAGGCTACCATTTACACTTTATAGATATTGTTACTATCTCTGACAGAAGCAAAAGCTGAGATTTCAAATGCCTGCCACTGGAAAGGCCACGGTTTAACTTTGTGGCTTGGTTGGGCTTTATCAGATTTTTAGAGCCACACTTTCCCATTACACAGTAAAAAACAAACAAACAAAAACCACTGTGTGTGATTAATAGCAACTTTGAAATAAGCAATTATAAGCAAGGTGTACTTTTTTGTGTGTGGCATATGCCATTAAATCCCACAGTTGGGAGGCAGAACCAAGTGATCTCTGAGTTTATGGGTACCCTGGTATACATAGTCAGTTCCAGGATATCCAGAGCAACATAGTGAGACCCTGCCTCAAAAACAAATAAATAAGCAATAATGAACTATGTCATTTTAGTCTAGCCTTGTTCATTGGACATAAATAAATATGTAGCTTCTCCAACTTCCACGAAGGTCATTCCTATAACCTGCACTAAGTAAAGTCAGTATGATGCCCTGAGGTTCACATTTAAAATGGTAATAAACCAACAAAGACATTAGAGGGCTTGATATGACTTTAAGATGTTTGTGATGGTGTCCTGAATAGAGTCTCTTAGATTTGCAAGAGACCAGCAATTTGTGAAAAGCTGCTGCCCTGGTCAAATGGAGGCAAGGAACAGGAGAAAGATGAGCTCAGAGGGAAGAAAGCAGAAGGGCCAATATCAGAAATACTCAAAGGTTCCTTTAGATTTCACACAGCCACAAATGGTGTAATGTAGAGGAGAAATGGATTGCCTTGCTGCGATGTTCTGTACCCACTTCATAGTCAAACCTAGAAGGCACTTGAACTGATTGGGAATCAGAGGCTTTGTTAAAGTCTGATGGGCAGAACATGCCATCTGTGGTTCCTGCCTGTTCTCTCTGCCTAATAAAGACTCGGGTTACTCTGTTTTGTTTTTGTTTTTTCAAAATAATAATCTTTTATCTGGTTGTTTTCTCATGCTGTAGAATTCTTATTTTTTGAGACAGCATTTGTGTGTATCTGAGAAAGACCTGTGTTGAAACCATTTTTTTTTTCTTTTGCTGGTTTCTTATACCTCTACAGTCCATGGTGTCACTGAGGAAACAAAGAGGCAACTGTGTTTGGTTGCTGAATTTTGTGTTGGCCTTGGGTGTCTTCAAGCATCCTATAGGAGTCTATATTTTGTACTGAGAGCCTAAGAAGGGAAAACAGGACATGGAGTGGATGAGTTCTTGTTCATGTTTTAGTGAACATTTTTGTTTGTTTGTTTAGTTGATTGGTCTTTTTTTCCCGCTTCACAATCACCATGGTTACCAAAAATCTATAGAAGCAGAGATCTTTGCATTTCCTAGTTCTTCCTCCTTCATTTCCTTCCTTTCCTGGGTTCCTTTGCCTCCCACTTGATCATTTTAGTAGTCTATTCTAGACAGGGTCAACTGTTGCCCAGGCTGTTCTTAAGCTGACTATGTGGTCAAGGATGACCTTTGAAGACCTAGTTCTCCTGACTCCACCTTACAACTGATAAGGATTATAGGCAAACTCCTCCATGCCCAGCATATATGGCTCTAGTGAGAAAACCCTAACATGTCAGGCTAAAACTCTGCAAACTGAGTCGCACCCCAAACCCCTGTCCCTTCTGATTTGAATCCCTTGGTCTTGTTCCATTCTTCTTCAGTTTTTTCCTTTGGAATTTTCACTCTCTTCTGTTAATTCATTTTATTTAAGATGTTTTATTTTGATTATATTCATTGAGAATTATGATGACTAGTCCAAATGATAATTTAGATTTATTTTTATATTTCTACAGCCTATACTTTTGTACGATACTTCTAAAATACTTAACAACAACAACAACAACAATGCGACAATGAATTCTAGGATATTTAAAGTACAAAAGAATATGAATGGAACTGTAATTGTATACAAGCATTATTCAGCTATAAATATCAGCAGAGTAAGAGGGTTCTGCTAACAGTGGCCATGCTCTGGGAGTGGGCGCTATCGTTTGGCATTTTCAATATGAATGACTACTTACATTTTGCAGAAACTCTGGAATCCTGGGCCCTTCCCACTAAATACCAGTATTGCCAACTGAGTCATTGGCAACCAAGGGCATGCACATAATTGCTTTCAAATGAAATGCTAAGGCTTATTATGTAGTGGTGCTTATTCATTATACTAAAACTGAGATGGTTTCTAAAAAAAGGATACCATCATTTAGACAGTTGCTCCCTTACAATTCACTTGAGTTACTTTGGTTATGACAAAATAGTTATGGAGACATACAAACATATTGGTGTTGAAGATTAAGTGCCAGGTAATTGCAACAAGAATTGGCATATGAAGTTGAATGTGGTGGCACAAACCTTTAATCCTAACAATCAGGAAGCAGAGGCAAGTGGATCGGAGTGGGAGGCCAGCCTGGTCTACACAGCCAGGCCATCCAAAGCTATGTAATATGGCCCGGTATCAAAAGTAGGAGGGAGTCAGGGAGAAAAAGGAATTGGCATATGATGGGATGCTTATGAATTACAGATATAGCTCAGTGGTAGACCGTGTGTGTAAGGGCCTGGATTCAATCCCCAAGACCATCAAAAAATGAGTATATAAAAAACAAAAGCCAAAGCTAAGCCTAGGTGTTGTGAAAGGGCTGGAGATATGGTTCATAATTTAAAAACATTTATTTTTCCAGAGTACTAGAGTTCAGACTCCTGTACCCAAGCCTGTCACTCCATAGCCTAGGGGCTGATGCCCTCTTCCGGCCTCCATGGAGACCTGCACATATATGCACATTCACAAAAATGCATGCACGTAAATAACAATTAAAAAATCTTTTAAAATATAGCATGCAAAATATTCTTATTCTGTTTGAAAGCATAAAAGAATTGGTTGTCTGTTCATTTCTCCACTGAAGCCTTCCAGATAAGAATAAAAATCATCTCTACTACAAGGTTTTGTGGAAATTCTACCAGATAAATGATGAAAGTGCCATGAGGCCAATTTGATCACTAGCTTTTAGGGCTAGAGGAGAACTTCCCTATGTCCAGTGCCCCAGAAACCACAGTTCAATGACAGTATTCATGAGTGCAGGACTGTAAGTCTTCTGATGCAGTTCATATTGCCTGCCAGCAAGACAAAAGTCTTTTAGGTATTACTATTTGACGTTTGCATTTCAAAGCAAGAGATAAAAGCTAGTCAAAACTCACCTGTGGCAAACTTTATGAATAGCTCTCTCTCTCTCTCTCTCTCTCTCTCTCTCTCACACACACACACACACACACACACACACACACACACACACACACACACACACACACGGCAAAATGAGGGATGTAAGGACCCATTTGAAGAAAAGGGTAGAATTGTATCTGGGTTTTGTTTTGTTTTGTGATCCACTCCAGCAGTTATTCACACACATTTGTAAAATAATAAGAGGCAGTTGATGAGTTGACGCCTTCTATGGCACATGGTACTCATGTGAAAAATGAAACATAACTCTGACCAAAATGAGGCTCTTTAATTCACCTTCTTTTTCCCCACAGAGGAAAGGAGATGTGTTGGCTATCTGAACCAAAAGCATTTATTGTCAGGCCAAAAAATCTAGCCCGGGGTAAGGTTTCATGAGAGGTCACTGTACTATCCCATGCTGTGTTTAGATTAAAGCCCCTCACTCTATGAGAACAGTCAACATACATCTCTGCAGTTACCACATTCCTGGGAAAATAATTTGTCAGAAGAAATGATTAAACAGGAATAGGTTTTACTTCAATGCTGCCCGGCTGGTGAATTATATTTTTAGAACAATCAGTTTAAATCCTACAGATTGAAATCGTGCTGCTCGCTAACTGCCTGGGTGATTTGGCATGAAATCTAATTTGCTTTAACACACATGGGGGTTAAGCAGAGGGGTGTTCCTTCACATTTAAGAGTTGCCATGTTACTTAGAAAAGCAAAACCTAAGTCCTTCATTTTCCTATTTCAAAACAGGTGTTCTACTCGGACCCAAATACAGTTCTGCAATCTACCTGTCTGGGGTTATTTTTTTGTTTTCTCTGATTCTCCCTTTTTGTCTTACATGAGCACTTAGCATGTACTGGACAGTTTCTTTTTCTTTCTTTCTTTTTTTTTTTTTTTTTTTTTTGGTTTTTCGAGACAAGGTTTCTTTCTCTGTGTAGCCCTGGCTGTCCTGGACTCACTTTATAGACCAGGCTGGCTTCGAACTCACAAAGATCCGCCTGCCTCTGCCTCCCAAGTGCTGGGATTAAAGGCGTGCACCACCACCGCCCGGCACTGGTGGACAGTTTCTTAAGTGATGTCTTATTTAACATTCAGCAGAGTTAGCTTCACAGTTTAATGACAGAGGAAAGGTGACAACTATGATGATATCCATGTGCTGGGCATTTCTAGGGCTTTTCTAGGTTTTGGGGTCTCAGAAGGAGATAAGTAAAGACTGGTGGATATTAGTAGCAAACAAAATATTTACAAAGAGAGCCAAAGTAGATGAAGCAATTAGTGCAAACAGATGCTCTGTAAAAAAAGTTACAGCTCCTTGAGATATTTGCATGACATAGTGTGTATGTTACATAACATTGTGCATGCTCTGTTTCATGTACTACATGTCTCATTTGTATCTTCAATCTCCACCCAGTCATGTGCATATTAGTATTAAAATTAACCACTAGTTGTGTTTATACATTCTGGAGTGCCTCTGCACCACAGGTGGGATTTAGTTGGCTTGGGAGTCAGGAGGGCCAGGTGTGGAGAGCTCCTCTGTGTCTCTGAGTCCTTTCATATGCTAATTTCTACCATTTGCACAAGGTTGTTCCTGGACCTCAGTCTCCACCCAACTCTCCTGCCTTTCAGGGATGGGCATGGGAAGCATGCTGTCAGGGCTGTTAATTTTTATCCTTTCATCTTTGCCTACCTAGACTAAGACCCTGATCCACATTGAATGTGTCCATTTGACAAAGAAACTTTTGGAAGAAGCAATTGCACCTAATGTTTGGCCATTTCTCTAATATAAGCTAACTAAAAATAAACACATCATAGAAATTGATGCCAATGATATCAATAATCAGACACTAATAGTATGTTGCTGCTGTTGCCTCTGTGTCCTGAATCTGCCTACAGAGCTGAGGTCTATGAGACATTTTCTATGATTAAAGGGAATGAAATGTAATGGAGGTTAAAAACCCATTGGCTAAGACTTGGTCGGTGGTTAAGAGTGTTTCCTGATCTTCCAGAGGAGACACATTCTATTCCCAGCATCCATATAAGGTAACTTAAAACCACCTTGCAGAGGACCTGATTTGGTTCCCAGTCCCCATGTTTGGTTCCCAGTCCCCATGCTGGGCAGATCACTAGCTCCACTAACTCTAGTTCCAGTTATCCAACACCATCTCCTGACATCTTTGGGTGCCTGAACTCATGTGGCATCCTTTCACACAAACATATATACATACATATAGATAAAAATGCGTTAGTCAGAGAGCTGCTGTGTCATGGAATCTGTGCACCTACCTGATTTTTCACTTCCCAGGATTCACATCTAAAAGTCAACTGCAATGTGGGATTGTTCATACTGAGGGTGATGTTTCCTGGTTCCTGGACATTGTGTCTGGAATTTTCTTTAAGGTCACTGCTAGGTTAGTAAGGATTCCCTCACTGAAGACTTCCACTTATTCTTTTATTTTATTTATTTATCCTCCCACAACTGAAAATAAATAGCTGCCTGATCCTCAAAATACCCCTTCTTACTTTGTCATCTTTACCTACATAATGGATCCTTGTAGAATTCATTATTTTGCACATTATAGAACTATGCCATTTCTTTCTTTTCTAATAATCTATTTTTTATTTCTTCAAGTTACATCTCAATCACAATGCCCTCCCTACTCCCCCCTCCTGTCCCACCCTTCCACCCTCTCTTACCCCTCAAACCCCCCATCCTCTACCCTTTTTTTTTTTAGTTGAGGTATATCTTTTTCCTCCCAACAGCTCCCCCTTTCAGTCCAACAAATGTTTTTTTCTCTTATAACAATAAATACAATACAAAACAACAGAAATAAATAGGCCACAATTATGAGAGTTATATGGCTTAGCATACATTCCCAATGTACAGTCAATATGTATTTGGCACCTGACTTTAACATTCTACTATCTAACCATCTCCATGAGTTTAAAGTTCTATATCTAACTCAGCTTTCATACTAACTTGCCTCACAATTTTAAAAACATCTCTTTCTTTAAAACATTAGTTTTAAACTAATATTTGACATTTTGTTTGTGTATGTGTGTGCACACGAGTGTGAGTGCATGTAGCATGGTGCACATGTAGAAGTCAGAGGATAACTTCTGGGAGTTGTTTTTTGCACCCAACATACGGGTTTTGACATCAAGCTGAGATTATCAAGCTTCAGAGCAAGTGCCTTTACCCAAGGAGCCACACATCTCCTGGCCACATAACTGTGCCACTTAGTGAGGTAATAGTCAATAGTTACTATAATGAATTTCAGGAGAACTCTGTGCCTCATTTAACTAGTTGTATATATGAGTTTACTGTCAAACAAGTCCATCTTTAAGGGAAGTTACTGCAGGAATATCAAGCAACAGGGAATATTTTAACTTCTTCCTCACTGTGTAGGTTCTCTCATTTCAATTTCCCCCACTGATATATCATATTTAGAGGTTCTTTTTATCTTTGTTTGACATTGGATCTCACTGTGTAGTGACCTAAAACTCATAGAGTTATGTAGACCAGGATGGCCTCAAACTCATACAGCTTGAGGAAAGAAGTTTCCTTCCTTCCTTCCTTCCTTCCTTCCTTCCTTCCTTCCCTCCCTCCCTCCCTCCCTCCCTCCCTCCCTCCCTCCTTCCTTCCTTCCTTGCTTCTTTCCTTCCTTTCCTTCAATTTTTGTTTTAATTGAGCATACAATTTTGCTCAATTTTATTGTGGTATCTTGGCACATACATGTAATCATGCTTGGTTCTCATTAATTTCCTTCTGACTCTCAAGCAAAGCCTGAGTTCAGCAGCCCAACAAGCCTAATCTTTCACCAACCCCAAAGGCTATCCATTTCCTCAAATAGCTTTGAAGGTCTATAATGGAGGTTTCTTCACTTTGCTGTAACCCTGAGATACCATCTAATGTGTTTAAAGGAGATTTGGTTTATGATTTTCTTTGTTCTGTTCCTACTAAAAAAAAAAAAACTTTATGAAGTTGTCACCAGAATAATATGGGTAAACAGAATCAATGTCCTCAGTCCATGGCCTTATATTATGTGGGTGAGTGTTGACCTTCATGTGTGTCTGTTCAACATGCATGTACCTGATATCAACAAAAGTCAGAAGAGGGGATTAGATTCTCTGTAACTGAGTTATAGATAGCTGTAAGTTGCATGTGTGTCTTAGAGATAGGGTTTTACTAGACTAGCTAAATCAATCCTGTACAACAACAGCAACAACAAAAAAACATCTGGAGGCATCATCATCCCAGATTTCAAGCTGTAATACAGAGCAATAGCAATAAAAACAGCATGGTACTGATATACCAGTGGATCAATGGAATTGAATTGAAGACCCAGAAATGAACCGAAACACCTATGGCCACTTAATTTTTGACAAAGAAGCCAAAACTCTACAATGTAATAAGGCCAGCATCTTCAACAAATGGTGCTGGTCTAACTGGATGTCCACATGTAAAAGAATGAAATTAGACCCAAACTTATCACCTTGCACAAAACTTAAGTCCAAGAGGATCAAAGATCTTAACATAAGGCTGGACACACTAAATCTACTAGAAGAGAAAGTGGGGAAAACCTTTGAACTCCTTGGCATAGGTGACAACTTCCTGAACAGAATACCAACAGCTCAGGATCTAAGACCAACAATCAAAAAATGGGACCTTATGAAACTGAAAAGCTTCTGAAAGGCAAAAGACACCGTCATTTGCACAAAACGGCAACCTACAGATTGGGAAAAAAATCTTCACCAACCCCACATCTGACAGAGGACTAATATCCAAAATTTACAAAGAACTCAAGAAATTAAATGCCAAGAAACCAAATAATCCAATCAAAAAATGGGGAACAGACCTAAACAGAGATTCACAAAGGAGGAATCCCTAATGGCTGAGAGACACTTGAAGAAATGCTCAGCATCCTTAATCATCAGAGAAATGTAACAAGAAGACTCTGAGAGTCCATTTCATACCTGTCAGAATGGCTAAGATCAAAAGCTCAAATGACAGCACATGCTGGCGAGGGTGTGGAGAAAGGGGAACACTCCTCTATTGCTGATCAGAGTGCAAACTTGTACAACCACTATGAAAATCAGTCTGGCGATATCTTAGAAAACTTGGAATAGCTCTACCTCAAGACCCAGCCATACCACTTCTGGGTATTCATTCAAATGATTCCTCACCAAACCACAGGACATCTCATCTATGTTCATAGCAGCCTTATTTGTAATAGCTAGAAACTGGAAACAACCCAGATGTCCCTCACCGTATGAATGGATAAAAAAAAAACTGTGGTATATCTACACAATGGAATACTATTCAACTATCAGAAACAATGAAATCATGCAATTTGCAGCCAAATGTATGGGACTAGAGAAGTTCATCCTGAGTGAGCTAATCCTGACTCAGAAAGAGGCACATGGCATCTATTCACTTATAATCGGATTTTAGCCATGTAGTACAGAATAACTATGCTATGGCCAATGCATGAAAGGGAACATGAACATAGACTTTTTTACCTGTCCATAAGATACTTTGCCCTTGTGCTGCTGCCTTGTAGGCCCCCAGGGTATGAAGAGGCTCTTGTCCCTCATTTGACTGCTGAACTGGGGCAGGGGACTAATTTGTAGGGACACTTCCCTCCAGAGGAGTGTGATGGAAGTGTTATGGTGCAGAGAGTGGGAGGGTGGGACTGGGAGGGGTGGAAAGAGGGTATTATGATGGAGATGTAACCTGGAGTAATACATAAATATAAAAAAAGAAATAGGGTTCTAGTTCTGTGAAGAGACACCATGACCAAGACAACTCTTATAAAGGCAAACATTTAATTGGGTCTGGCTTACTGTTACCAAGGTTTAGTCCATTATCATTAAACCAGAACCATGACATTGTGCAGACAGACATGTTACTGGAGGAACCAAGAGTTCTACATCTTGATCCAAAGGCATCCAGGAGGGGATTATATTCTGCAGGCAGCCAGGGAGAGACGAGAATTTAACACTGGGTGGAGCTTAAGCATAAAAAGACCCCAAAGTCCCCCACAGTGACACACTTCTTCCAACAAGGTAACATGTACTCCAATAAGGCCACAGCTCCTAATAATGCCACTCATCATGGCCAAATATTCAAACGCATGAATCTATGGGACCAAACCTATTCAAACCACGCCATTATGTGTGCTGTGAACATAACCCTGGTCTTCAGTAAGAGCAGTCGGCACTCTTAAATACCAAGTATCTCTCTTGCCCCTTGGGACAGAATTTCAAGAGTGCAAAGGATCAAGTAAAACAGAACCACCAACATTGTGAGGACTTTGAAAGCAAGTGGGAAAATGATCATTTGGAGAGTTTTATCAAGGAAATGTTAAGGAGGACAGCATTTAGTTCATTCAAATATTTGGACATGTCTTGAACATAGTTACAACTATAGTGAAATACATTCCCAACAGAGAGTGTTGAATATCCTTTCTAAGAAAGAATACTATTTTCAGAAGTGAGAAACTCATGATCTGGTTTGTGGAACTGGGTTCTTGTTTCTGCTTTTCCTGGTTTGTGGGTTCTAGATGGCCTTTGTGACTAATAGAAGGATCTCAGTTTCATGGGATGCAGTTAGCTGCATTGGTGCTGAGTTGAAGGTCACTACCAGGTCTCAAAAGTAGACAGAGAATGTCAGGTTTCTTTCTGTTAGAAATACCTCTGTTACCCACATTGCCACAATATCTCTTGCTGTGATCCCCTTCTACACTGCCTATACAGTTTTTTGTTCTGACTCACCAATTTTTTGTTGTTTAGTATTCAGTGAGAGCATCTAGTGGTTGAATTGGCATTTATCTACTTCTAATCTTTATAGTAACACCTCATATAACATGTGAGAATGTCCATGTATCATTTTTTTTTTCAGATGGGGGACATTCCAGATTCTGTGTTAGTTAGGAAGTATCTGACAGAGCTTCCTTAGCTTTTGTAGACACTGAAGGACACTTATCCCAATTCCATCCTTTGCCTTTACCAATAACACTGCACAGGTTGAAAATATGCTTTGCTAATACCCCAGAAGTTGTCTTTCCAGGAACCCTTCATGGCACTTTATGATATAGTTGTGGTCAATACAATACATGCAGAAGGCTTCTGGGTGAGAGACTTTATTTCTGATTTAATGGCAATATCAGCATGCCGCTTTATGCTTTTCTCTTTCTTCATCTTGTCTAGCTGTGTGCATGATAATGCCAGGAGGATTAACCTTTTTCTTGTGATTTTACTCTGAGGAGGATAGAGATGCTGACTTCTGTGAGGTACTCTCCTTATACCCATCAGTCTTCTAAAAGAAAAAAGAACAAAAGAAAGTTTTGATGTAAGACAAGTAAACTACTCTTTGCTGAACCTCTGCTACACACCACCATGCTCTAGTGCTCATAAGACCGGATGCAAATAATTTGGCATCATTTGAGTTTGAGCAACTCAGTGTCCTACATTACCAGTGAAAGTGCTCCTTCATGGCAGGCTAACTCTTTTTCTATATTGGATAGATTTTACTTCCTTTCCTGGATTCATCTGTGATTAAAACACTCCTTTGGTCCATGACCATTAAACTGGCATTTCTAATTAGGTAGAATAATTTTCACTGTCTAGAGGTTAAAATAAATGACACTTAAGAAAAATGAATATTTGTTTTGCACAGTCTATAATACTGAGTAAATAGTCCCATTGCTCACCTTCTTGTTCCCCAAAGATTCCATTTCTTAGCTTGTCCATTTCACTCTTCAAAATGATAACTGTCCCCTACTGGAGTCCTCTTTATCATCAGTAACTCTGTTATGCCAATTATGTAATGGTTTGGTCCTTTTCGGCTTTTGTTTCATTTTGACTCTTTTATTTCTCTGCAAAGCAGCCTGCAGAGCACTGAGGTAGGGAACATGCCTGCTGGACCTGATTTTCTTCTCTAAAATAGCTTTGGCTACCAGTTAGTGATAAAAATGACTTGGCTCATGGTAGAAGCCAAAAGCCAGAGAAGTGAATTTAGTCTCATGATGGTACAAAGATGACTCCTGAACAGAAAATGGGACCTGCGGTTGGCTAGAGACTAAATGGAGAGCAACAAAATGCAGAGGAAATGTTACTACATCAGAGCCCAGTCAAGAGAGATTTCAGTCTGCTGTATCCAACTTGTCATTCTGAAGCTGCTGGGGTCCTGGGCAAGTCCCTTAGGCCTTCTGAACATCATTCATAAAATGAGTCATCTCCAAGGTCTCCCTAGCTCGAATACCACAAGCCACAAAAGTTTATTCTGTACTCATGGTTGATTGGGCACTGTCCCAGTAAAGGAGATGCAGGAGTAAATGGAGAATAAGAAACACATCTGGGCTTAAGAGTCCAGGGAAGGGGAGAGACCAGAAGGCAGGCTGTCCCGAAGGAAATGATGAAGACAGGGAAAAGAAATGAGTGCCTCCCTGATCTCCACAGCTCATTCATATAGAAGCCTGCTCATCTCATTGCATGTGATGTTGGTCTCACCATATAGGAACTCTTAACGCAGTCCTGTTGGTGCCATTTATCACTTACCATTTATCTATAGTATCAAATCTCCTTCTGGGCATTTTTCTATTCTTAAATAGATGGAGAACACTTCAAGGTCAGGCACTTTTGTCTGGCTGTATCAAGAAAGTTGGGGGCACCTACTATTAAATAAGTCCCCAAAAATATTTCATATCAATTGAATGGGACTGAGGCCATTGGGAGAGAGGAGTGTTACTAGTAGGCAGGATAATTGATCATAACCTAGTGAAACCAGGAATTGCATGCTTTTCATGGCAGATGCTCAAATCATGGTAAATCAAAAGGCCAGTTAATGGATGTGCTTGAGCATTGTGGTTTTTAATTACTTATTCTTTGTTATGCATTCTGCACTTTGGATTGCTGTGTTTCTTTCTTTTTCTTTCTTTCTTTTTTTTTTGATTCATTGATAAAATACATTGACCAAAAGAAAGTTAGGGAACAAAGAGATTTATATTTCCATGGGGTCACAGTCCTACATGACAAGATAGATACAAAACAGGCAGGGATGAAAAGGCAAGAGAAACAAGACACTGTTATATCATATTTCACCTACACACAGGAAGCAGAAAAAGAAACCTGGAAATGGGGCCAAGCTATTAATTTTCAAAGCCTGCCCCCAGTGATGTTCTTCTTTTAGCAAATGTCCACCTCTGAAAGGTTCTGTAAACTCCCCAAACAGCATCACCAGCTTGGGGGGTGGGGCAAGGTTTCAAGCACATGAGCCTATGGGGGACATTTCCCATCAACCAGCACAATCACAAAGACTCATCTTTAAAGTGCCTTTTGGAGACATTTAGAATTGCTCACTTTTGGCAAGAAGGAAGCAAAATAGAGAAAGGAACAGGATGGAAGAAGTGAACATGATGTTCTGTAGACACATTTCTCTGTTCTCACAGTCAATTTGTATTTGGCAATATGAACATACTGCCCACTTCGCATCCTGAAGGAAGGAAGTATTAGATATATCCTGTTTCACAATGTCTGCCTTAGAACTGAGCATAGTACAGAACCCTCATTGAGAACATGGGGCATGAGATATGGTAGCAGAACGTGGGGAGCAAAAGGAGGACTTCAAGCACCTTTTCCTTCATTCTATGTTTTGAAGGGGAGGGGAGGCAGGGCCCTATGTTGCCCAGGCTGGCCTCAAACTTGCTCACTGTCTAGGCAAGGATAATGTTGAACCTCTGATCTTCCTGGTACCACCTTTCCAGTGCTAGCATTATAGGTGTGGAGCAAAATACCTAGAAAGTCATGCATGATAGGAAAACTCTGCCAACTGAGCTAAATCCGTAGCCCCAGGCAGGATGATTTCTCCTGTCAAATTGCCCCATTGAGCTCAAGCATTGAGATTAAAAGGCAGGGCTAACAACTACTGGCTGGAATAATTGAAAAAACAAAACAAAACAAAAAACCTCATAACCTATTTGATGCATGAAAGTGTTGCCATCAAATTGTCACCTACACAGAATGTCAGTGGTCACGGCAGGATCCTGGACTAAATGCTTTTTCTTGCTGAGTCAGGGTGTTGAAATACTTCTGTAAGGCACAACTCTTAGAATGCTGCAGGGGCAGAAGTGAAGTTTATCTTTGTAAGCACCCAAAGATAAGTACAGGTGGACCTGCCTAAACAATAGCTGTCTTAGTTAGAGTGATTATTACTGTGATGAAAGACCATGTGAGCAAAGCAACTCTGGGAGGAGAAGGTTTATTTCAGCTTACACTTCTGTATCACTCATTGTTCATCGCCAAAGGAGATCCGGAGAGGATCTGAAGCAGGGCAGAAACCTGGAACCAGGAGCTGATGTAGAGGCTATGGAGAGGTGCTGTTTACTGACTTGTTCCTCATGGCTTGCTAAGTCTGTTTTCTTATAGAAACCAGGACCACAAACCTAGGGGTGGTACACCCCAGAATGGGCTGGGCACTTCTCCATCAATCATTAATTAACAAAATGTACTACAGATTTGCCAACAGCCCGATCTTCAGAGGTATTTTCTTAATTTAGTGTCTTCTGAATGATTCAAACTGACATAAACCTGGCTGGCTAATACACTAGTATTCATGACCATAGTTTCTGAGGATGGAGAATCCATATCTTTCTTAATTTCTTTGCCGAGCAAATTGAGACAGCATCCTTAGATCAATCATTTGTTGGTTTCATTGTCCATCAGAAGTATTCACATCAGTTTCATAGTGTTGATAAAGAAAGGAGTCCAGCACATGCTTAGAAGTACTCAGCAGTGCCTGGAATATAAGTATTTTTGATGATCATGATGTTTTGCTTGGGAACTGTGTCTGATATGTAACAGATGGTCAAGATATTTATTTGTAATACAAACTCTCATTATATAATCCAAGCTAGCTTGGAACCCATATAGTCTAAGCTAAACTAGAATTTGAGATCATTCTTCCTAAACTTTCCAAGTCCTGGCATTTACAAGCAGGGTCTCATGTGGCCAATTCTCAAAATACTTTTGTACAATGAATATATATGTGAGGATTATGTTATTATTCCTATAATTTTTGTTTCTGTCTATCCTATGCATTCTTTAAGGAATTTTTATGTGTTCCCTTGAGCAACTTAAAAAATATAAAATAATCCATCTTAAGTCTAATCAGTTGTTAAAAAAGAAGCCATTACTGGTATATTGTATATTATGTATTCTTTCTTTGTGAAGTAAAATTCTCATATCACTCTTTTGAAATGTAGTTAGTTCACAAAAATATCACCATGGTCCAATGGGAAGCTTGAATCTTTTTTTTTTTTTTTTTTGGTTTTTCGAGACAGGGTTTCTTTGTGCAACAGCTCTGGCTGTCCTGGACTCACTTTGTGGACCAGGCTGGCCTTGAACTCACAGAGATCCGCCTGCCTCTACCTCCCAAGTGCTGGGATTAAAGGCATGCGCCACCAGGGCCCAGCGAAAGCTTGAATCTTGAACATTATCGTTCATGCCTTATTCTCTTCCTGCTGAGGTTCCCATTCAATCCCTTTGGGTAGTACGTTTTCAGAATTTATCATTTTTACTGATTTTTTCTAACTCTCAATTAATCTGAGATCACTGATTAGGAAAAAAAAATTCTACCATTCTACATTGAATTGCATTGAAGTCATTATTAAAAATAATATGATTGTGTGTATATGTGTGTGTGTCTGTGTGTGTGTGTGTGTGTGTGTGTGTGATTTAGAACTCTTATTGTCTTTACTGACCTTTTGACTACATAAATGCCATAATCCAGAGGATTAGTTACTCCAGCTTTATAGTGACAGAATCTGGTAGAGCAACTCTTTCAACTTTATTATTATTTAAGGTAATTTTGGTTTTACGATTTCTTTGGATTTCCATATGAATTTAAATTCAGATTGTCAATTTTTATCTTCCTAAAACTCCAACTGTATGCCAAGGTGTGTTGGATGGGGACTGTTTTCAGTCTGTAGCTGAAATTTGAAAAGATTAATCAATTTGAAAAGATCTGCCACTGTCATGAGGGTTGAATCCTAGGAAAGGTTTGAATATAGTGGTCTTAAACATCTTCTATGAAATGTACTCCTAGATAATTGATTTATTAGGGCAGTACTGGAGAAAATAATGAACAATTAATATTAGTACTTAATTTTTTTGATGGACTATAAAGTTACACATATACATCTGGTCATTGAAATGTAGTACAACATTTCATCTTGTGAAGATTAATGATAAGACAAAACAAAGTACATTGTGTGTGTGTGTGTGTGTGTGTGTGTGTGTGTGTGCGTGCGTGCGTGCGTGCGAGCGAGAGAGAGAGAGAGAGAGAGAGAGAGAGAGAGAGAGAGATCACACTATGTGTCTAGGCTGGCCTGGAAATTGATATGTAGCTGAAACTGGGCTCCAATTTGCAGTCTCTCTTCCTCAGCCTTCCAAATGCTGGGATTACAGACAAATGTGTATTTCTTAAGAATATATTTTATAGATAAGAGAATACGGCAATGACATTTTGAGGCACTAATACTAATGTTTCTTTTTGAAAATCTGATGTTGTGTGCATGTTGTCATTGTGGCAAAATGCGTGTGCATGTTGTTGTTCTGTGTGTGCATGTTGTTGTTCTGTGTGTGCTTGTGCACATTGGCCACAGAACATTTGAAGGTCAGAGGGGAACTTTCAGGAGTTAGCTCTCTCCTCCTCCAGCATGTCCCAGGAATGGAACTCAGGTCCTCTGACTTGAACAGCTGCACTTCAGCTGAGAAGCCATCTCACTGCAGTCCCCATCTGCTCCTTTCAATAATGTGCCATCACAGAGGCTGCTTCCTCAGGGAAGCTGTCCTTATATCCTCTCAACCTTCCCTAAGCTTCTAAACTGTCAGCATGGATCAGCCCCAAAGGAGGGTAGGTCAATAGGATTAGTTTCCTAAATGAAAACTGCATGTCTTCTCTAGTCACTAATCTACCAAATTCAAGAGGAATTTTCTTTGTTCTTGAGGGTGTGTGTGTGTGTGTGTGTGTGTGTGGGTGGGGGGGTGATGTTGGATAGCTAACCCAGTTTCCCCTACTGGGAACTAGCTGGTCTTACTAAAAATATTTCATCTAAAATCCATCTCAATGCATCACCCGATGTAACTTGGAACTTTGATTTTTTAAAACAAATAGAGGTACGGAGAGATGGCTACGCAATTTAAGAAAAGTTTGCAACTCTTCCTACTCCTCTAGAAGACCCAAGTTTGATTTCTAACACACATGTTGGGATCTGTCATTCTCCTCTGGGCTCTGTGGGGACCTATACTTATATGGCATGCACTCACACAGACACACACATACATGTAAATAAAAACAAATGAAAGGCGTACCTGAAGTTTTTGTCTCTCATTACAACAGACATTAGTGAGATGGAGAAGGGCAAACCATATTTCTCTGTTGTAAAACAGAATTGGGGGAGGGGTGGAAAGAATGAGAACTTAAACCACAAGAGCTCATTAGCCTGATCCAGCCTGAGGATTCTGATTCTGCAGTGTTTGCCCATCAACCTAGGACTTGAGTGGGAAAGGTGGGAGGATTGGGAGTTCAAAGTCATCCTGAGCTGCATAGCCAATTTGAGGCCACCCTGAGTTACATGAGATGAGCATCCTGCCCCATCCCCATCCCCAGGGAAAAAAATGACCACCTTTCCCAGGAAGAAGTTTAATTGAGTGACAGTGGGTGGTCACTGGTGCCTATTAGTGCATCCTCATTTACTTGTTTTTATTTATATTCTTTGTTACTGTTGGCATTTGGTTTTTGATTTTTCAAGACAGGATTTCTCTGAGTAGTTCTGGCTGTCCTGGAACTCAGTCTATAGACTAGACAAGCCTTGAAGGCAAAGTTCTGCCTGCCACTGCCTCCAAGTGCTAGGATGAATGACTTGCACCATCATGCCCAAATTGCCTGTTTAGTACTTTTCTTCTAGATTATTTATTTTACTTCACATGTACTGTTGTTTTTCCTGCTTGTATGTTGTATGTCTGTGTACTATGTGTATGCTCTGTGTCAAGGAAATCAGAAGAGGGCATTGGAGCTCTTGGAACTAGAGCTGTAGATGATTGTGAGCTGCCACATGGCTCCTAGGATCTGAATCTGGATCCTTTACAAGCACAATCAGTGCTCTTAATGGATGAGTGATCTCCACAGCCCACTTATTTTCTGATAGGAATTCTTAATGTCATCAGGATCTGTATATAACAAGGAGTCTTGTGTGTCATAAATCAGAATGTGAAAGAAATGCTTACAAATATCTTGATACTTGCTGCTGATTATTCTAAATTAACTATTCATGCAACTTGGAATTACATTTTGTTTATTTATATATAGTGTCTGTGTGTTTGTTTGTTTGTGTGTGTGTGTGTGATGTGAATGGCCATGCATAAGCCATGGCATGTATGTGGCAGTCGAGGACAGCTTGGTTCTCTTCTTCCATCATTTGGAAGGTATTGTATTAAACTGAGGTGATCATGTTGAGCAATGAGTACCTTTACTAGTTGATCCATCTCACTAGGCATAAATTATAATTACATTTACATCTGATTTGTTCAAAAAACTTATCATGTTGTTAGAATGATGATGCATTTGGTTATCTGGAGAACAGGATGTCTTCTGTGGTTCAATTGGCTGTTGTTGATTACATCAAAACCTACAGTGTTGTTATATTTAAGAATTGTGAAGTACTACTTTTGCAAGCTCCAGATAGATCTTCTGGCAGATACAACACCAACTTGAAGAGGTAATAAGTCTTAACTACATAAAAAGCAACAATTATCTAGGCCTTTTCAATAAAACATGATAACTATTGAAGAGTATCTATGAAGAAAATGTATTTCTTGACAGTAATGAGTGGCTAAAATACAGCAGCAGCCACCATAGCTGTACTCACTCTCAGTTTGTAATAAACATAGGTACTTACAAAGTGTGTTGCCAGATCACTGAAGGAGACCCTATGGAGGACAGATAAAGCCAATGTCAAATAAACAAATGGTTTGTAAGATGGTTTATTTGCATTTCTCGATTTTATGTCAATAATTTTACTTCCTCTTAGGGGAACCTGTAGTGCCAGAACCTGATGGATAGTTTTAAATAGCAACTTGCCCTCTTAGACTCACCCCAGATGACACTCTCAAATGAGGAAGTTTTTAGATCAGGTTGGCCTATGGGGATGTCTGTGGGGTTTGTTAATTGAAGTTGGAAGACTTAACATGAATATGAGTGTTGTCATTTCCTGAACCGTGTAAGAGTAGAGAAAGGTGGTTGAGTATAGTAGCTAAGCAAGCTGGCAGCATGAGCAGATTCATTTTTCTCTGCTCTTGACTGTGAATGTGATGTAACTACTGACTGATTGAGCGTCTGCCTTGGCTTTAACTCTGTTGGTAGACTACAACTTGGGAAACTTAAAAAGACCCTTCCCTATGATAAGTTGCCTTTGGCCAGGGTGTTTTATCACAGCAACAAACATGAAAATAGGACACCAATGAAGAACTTTTTTAAAAGTAATGATACGATCAGGGTGTGACTAGAAGAATACACCAAGATTTAGTTACAATATTCAAGGAGGTGCAGCTGACAGGCAGGAGAGGAGCACATGTTTTTCATGTGTTACCTACTAGGGAAGTGCCTTCTCCCACAAAATCTCATTCCATGTCTCCACTTCCTCTTCATAAAGATAGGATGAAAGAAAACATTTTATTAAATAAGCACGAAATGATAATGTACCAGGGTGGAAAGACAAAGAAGACATCTTATTTTAAGAGACAGTGTGTGTTTTAGGGGAGGGGAGAGTACAGAGATTGAACATGGAGCCACCTGTATGTTGGGTTTACTGAGAAATAAAAGACATTCCATTCAGCTTTTCAAGATAATCTTGAAAGATTAAGAAGGCAGCACTTCTTGTCATCCATAGTTCATTTATCATCCTCTTGATAATTGGAGTGACCAACTGTCTCATCTAATTGACTTTCCCCAAAGGAAGTACTAAATTCTGAAGAGAAGAGACAGTTTTCCAACCTGGAGAGAGATATTTCCTGAGGTGAGGCTGCCCTCACTCACAGAACTGGGAGGAGATAAGGACAGAGTCTTCCCAGGTGATCAGAGTTCAAACTGAGGTTTCCCCGGCAACAGAGGACAAAGTTCCTGGGACATGCAACTGCTAAGAGGCTTCCTTAGTTCTCAAAAGCATATATATTTCAGAGACAGTAAACTAATTCACACTGTAAATTTTCAAAAGTAAATATTCTTAGGAAAAAAAAAAAGAGGGAACCTGTCTCTCTTCTTCCTAAATAGATAATTTATTTTGTCCTTTGTAAGATTTAGACTTATCCTAACACCTACAGGAAGTTGGTCAGCCTCCTGGAACCAGCGTCCTCATCTGTAAGACAGATAGACACAGGATAATCAATAGCAGTTACTTTGCTTCCCACAGATATAAACAAGGAACAGCACAACTTAGAACTGTCACTGTGGAGCTGAAATGACCTGAACTTTACTTGTCTTGATTGGGAGTAGAGTGCACATAAGCAGTCAATCTGTTTCATAAATGGAATTTTGGTTCTTAAAAGAGTCTTTGTAAGGCTAGGAGCATTCTTTTGGAATAAAAGTCAGTTCTGCCTTTATTTGTTGGAATTGAGCACTTCCTCTCTGTCAGCCTGTCTTACTCAGAAACAAAAGTTTTTAGAAGTTTTCCCTAATAGTTCTTTGTTAGCAATGAATTCTAATTCTATTTTATTGTTTTAATAAAGCCATAATAAATCTAAAGCTTGGTTAACATGCTTCATTTGCATCACCAAGATACACACAGTTTTTCAGATACTGTATTTTTCCAAAGACAGATACAAAATGATTATTTTGGTTAAAATACTGCAGGATTCATTTCAATACAAAAAGTCAATTTAAGTACAAAAACAGTGTAAATTGAAAAGCAAGCAAGTAAATTAATTCATCAGTAAATACATTTAAAAATTATAAGAAAAAACACTTATGCTCTTTCTCAAATCCACACTGAACTCAATTTGACATATTTGACACATCAGGAGATAAAATACAAGCAAAGCAAAAATAATCAGGAATAGCTCCATGATGCTGCTAAGAATAAGCACTAAATTTGGGGGCTGCAGCAATGGCTCAGCAGTTGAGACCACTTGGTGGCTTTTTGGAGGACCCTATTTCATTTCCCAACAATGACATCAGGTAATTCACAGCTACCTGTAAATCCCCCTCCAGAGGATCTAACACTCTCTTCTGGTCCCCCCTGGCATACATACATACAGATTCACATACATTTTTTTTGAAAGCTAGTTTAAAAAAAAAAAGAAAAAGTATTAAATTGCTCAGTCAAAGACCTCAAAAATCTTATCCATTGCTATGGATTTTTACCAGACCTTGTATAACCTGATACAGGCTTGGCCCACTTCATCAGGACTGACACTTCGGTGACACTTGGTCCCCTAAGCACCACATAAATCACTCTGCTCTCAATTACTAGGATGCTAGATATTCAAATAATACATCAAATAAAAGTTCCATTCCTCTTTTAGAGAAGTGCTTCGATCTTTAGAGTTGAGTTCAGTAATGTTCTTATGAGGGGTGTGCATACACAAGAGTAAATCCTGTAGTTAGTTTGAGTATAAAAATTACAATGCAGGTCTGAAATATTCAGAAAGGAATAAAATATTTAAAAACAGTTATAAATCCTAGCCAGGAGATAAATTTTCATGAGACCAGTGATTAACCCAGTAGCAAAATGGAGTTTATACCAACCGTTTATTAATCCCATTTCCTTTCTCTCAACACCATTAATTAAGCGTCCTCTCAGTTCCCATTCCCTAGATACACTTATGTCGTGTACCCAATTAGGGCTAATTTTTTGCATGCTACGGGAGTGGTAACAGCTTCTAACAGTTGTTGAAATGTGGATTCTAGCGTTTACCACAGTGTGTCATCTTTAAATATCCTGTAATGGATTTTCTAGTTCTGTTTCTAAAATCGAATTTGTGTGGGGAGATTTGAGATGAACACACTAAGTGGGTGGTTTCCTTCCTTTTAGGCCCATGGAGACCCTTATCTGATTTAAGTGTTGCCTCAGGAGAAAGCTGTACCACACTGAGGTTGCCAAAAATAACTGTTCTCCTGCATTGTGGTTTTACCTATGACTCTCTGAGAGAAAAGGCTTTGGAAAATAAACTTTGGATGGTGCAGGGCAGAAACTGTGTCAGAGAGAAAAGATACCAATACCTTGACCAATGATCCCATCGATCAGGGCTTCCGAATGTTCATGACTAACATGGCAGCTGAGAAAAGTGGGTAAAGTGCTTGCTTCATTAACAGGAGGGCCTGAGTTTGCATCCCCAACATAATCCACCCCCACCCCCACAGGAAACACCACAACCCCCATAGGAAAAATTAAGGTGGAAAAAGCACAGGTGAAGTGGTGTGTACCCACAACCCCATCACCGAGTGAGCAGACCCACAGATTCCTGGAGCTCAATCAGACTAGCTCAGCCCGTGCACTTTGGTTCTTGTGTGAGAATCTATCTCCAAAAAAGGTAGATTTTCTAGAGAGATGCCTCAGCTGTTGAGAGCGTTTGTCACTTTCCCAGAGGACTTGAGTTCAGTTCCCAGAACCCACATCAGGCATCTCACAATCTGTTGTCATTCCAGCTATCCACATGAAAACACGCACACACACATCTACATATTAATAAAAATAGCAAAAACAAATCTTAAAAAATAAAGTAGAGATTTGTAGAGAAAGAGAACTCACAGCTATCTATGGCCTACACACACACAAACTCATACACACACAGACACACACACACTCACACACACTTATACACACTCATACCCTCTCAGAGTTCCTCACACAAAATAATTGACTTGGTAATTTCTGAGACCTTCTCCTAGGTGCTGTCCATCCTCCACAGAATTGATGATCTGCAAATAAACACTGGAGCCTTTACAGGAGCCCTAGATTTCAAAGGAGTCCCTGGGCATCCTTTTGTTGAGCAAATAAGCATTTCCTAATCACCTTTGCTTCATCTGCAGAGATATGGCTTGTCAGCCCTTTCTTAGAGCAGAAAGAGTTTCATGTTTTCCAAAGGAGGGAAGTTACCTTGATGTGTCTGGCTTGGCTGTGGATGGGTCTGGGCAGACAGCATTAAGCATTAACTGCAGTACAGTGTCCCTTATGACTTTCTGCCTTCATAACAGTGCCACCAACTCCTTTCTGTCTGCATACATGACCGTTGATCTCTTCTCACTTGTCATTTGAAATCATATCCATATTGGCTTGTCATGAAAGCCCGGTTGTAGTTACATGCATGATGATTGAGCCACATAGCGGAGGTTCAGACAGAGGCTGAGATCTTGACTCAAAAAAAAAAAAAAAAAAAAAAAAAAAAGGTGAAAGAAAGCTGGGCATGAGTTTAATCCTAGAACTATGGAGACAGAGGCAGGTGGATCTCAGTGAGTGTGATGCCAACTTGGTCTACACACAGAGTACCAGGACATCAAGGGCTTGAGGGATATACAGATATACCCTGACTCAATTTTTTAAAAAGGTGGATAATGGAGGAGCGAGAAATATACTGACTACCTGTACACACGCATGCACACATATTTATTCTCTCTCTCTCTCTCTCTCTCTCTCTCTCTCTCTCCAGTTGTTTCAGTGGTGAAACTCAACCACAGTCCACCTTAAAGCCCCTTTGGGGAGCAGCTTGCTGGCCGTCAACAACAGGTCATGCATGCTCCCAGTACTCATACCAGCCGCATTTCTGAACACAGCAAAGCTTTTTGTCTTCTTGGCACTGTAAAATAATCTTATTTTTGGAAAATTTAGATATTTTTCTTAAAATACGTTTTCCCATTATTAAAAAATGTGCTCTTCAGAATGATGAAGACTAAACACATGAGCTTATTATATTTATACATCTTAGAAAAAAACTTTGTATCTTTTGTTTGCATCTTGATAATGGTTCTTTTTAAATCTCTTTTTCATAGTGTTTTTTAATTTCTAAAATCACTTTTTAAAAAGGTACTGTCTAAACATAAGGAAGGATTGTGTAATTGTTTTTGTAAGTGAAAAGCTTACATTCACCATGGTAATCAGAAAGGAAATAATGTTTTAATTAGTTTTTTAGTTGAACAGATTTCTGTTATCATCTCATGTTTATAATAGCATTTAAAACAGTTCCCATCCACAGCAGCGCTGTAATTAAGAATTTTCAATGAAACTGTTTGAGGGAGTCCACCTTCACCCTGGACTGGCTGTTGCATCTGCTCCAGGGAGACCCACCATTCTTCTGACCAGACTTGGACTAGTGACCCCTAAGTACAACGTGTTTCCCAACTTCTCCTTAAGCTGACAGGGAACCGAGTACTGTAATTGACCCACATATGCAATGGTTACTGGATTCCACTGTATGTAGCATTTCTTACACGGAATACTTACCATCCCAGGCTAATACCCCACGACCAAGAAGATCTTCCTTACTTCAGGGAGGCCCAAGGTCTCCTGTGGTTCGGGCTTTTTGACTTTCATGACTGTATGTGTGCTTTGAGAAGTTTGGAGAGAATCCTCCTTGTTGATAGCAACCACTGTATATTTTGTACATGCACTTCCTGGAGATTTAAATGTACAAATGGGTAAGCACAATTAGATAACACTAATTCTTATGTATATGTGGTGGGTGTGTATGTTTGGATGTGTTTGCATATATGTATATGTGGGTATGCATAGGTGTGGGTGTGCATGTGTGTGAGTGTATGTGTGTGGATGTGCATGTACGGGGCATGTATGTGTGTGGATGTAAGTGTATGTGTGCATGTGTATGTTTGAGGGTGTGAATACACTTGTGAAGGATCAAGGTTGACATTGGTAATCATGCTCTGTCATTCTCCCACCTTACTCATTGACGTTGGGTTTTTGATCAAACTCAGCTAGTCTTGCTAGACAGCTTGCTATGAGGATCCCCCGTCTGTCTGAAGTCAGACACTAGAATTATAGGTAGCCAGCTGACATGTATTGGTTTTCTGAGGATCCTAACTCTACTCCTCATCATACTTGCATGGCAAATCACTTAAAGAGCCATCATCCTATATTTTCTCCTTTGAAGCATTGTCTCATATTCCATGCTGGCCTCAAGCTCATGAGGTAGCCAAGGGGGATCTTTTCAGCTTCCTCTTCTACTTTGTGTTGTGGCACCACACCCTTTTATGTGGTGCTACGATGTAAAACAAAGACTTTGTGCATACTAGGCACACCCCCTAACAACCAAACCACCTGACAGCAGCTCTTCACTGTAGTTCTTTTATCTGGGACTGTCACTGTATTCACCCATGATTTACAAAGTTCTAACGAGAGATAGAGGAGATAGGGCAATACTAGTGGCTATGCCAGAATGAAGGTGGCCTGAGGGACTTTATACCCACATTTGACAATTGTTTGTTTTAGAAGTCTTAAACTTTAATTTTTGAGACAGAGGTACACCATGTACATACCCGGCTGGCCTGGAAGTCCATATATCGACCAGGCTTACCTGAAACTCACAGAGATATGCCTGTCTCTGCCTCCTGAGTGATAGACTTATAGGCATGTGCTACCATACCCAGCTACATTTGAGAGCTGTTTAAAAGGAAGACTCAATGCCTGTTTTCCAAAAGATCTCAGGTCTAGCCAGTGAAGATCATCCTGTGGCTGTTTTGTGATAGGGTTTTCAAGCCAGTGTTTGTAGTGTTGAATTACCTTTTGTTCCATTGAGCTTCCTTACGTGCCTCTTCCAACCTCTTTTGTTGACCCTGAGTCTTGCTCTGTTGATGCTGGTGTGTCAGTTTCTTCATGTATGTTGTGAAGTGTCATATGATACCATTCTTTAGGTGACATGAACAAATTTCTTCTCATGCCAGACAGGGAACCAATGACAGATTATTAAAATATGTATACCACCAAAATCCAGCTTAGTAAATATATGAGTTTATTGAGTTACTTAAAAGAATATGGGTAAGAAGTTACTTACAGGATCAAGGGTGACTCGAAAGTAGCAGAATTACAGAAAGCCCACCAAAGCTCGGGTGGTAAATGAAAGCTGGAACCCCGGAGCTAACTGCAAGACATACATGTAGTTAGACAATTTGGAAAATATCTCTTTTAGGCAGCTCTGGTGGTCTGAGTTTCTCAGAAGTCCTTACTGCTTATATAACCTTGAGAAGGGAGTGTTTTTGTGTCAGGTCTGTTTTAGGGACTTCCTGAAAATTTGAAGTTGCTTTCTTCCTGAGCTTTAAGGGACTGGATCTTGAAGAGTTTCAGAATAAATTGCTATATAGTGCCAGGTAAAACAAAAAGGGTGGAAAACTATATCTTTACCACATTTGCCCCTTCAAATTCTGTATCCTGGTCTGTCTGATAGAATGTGTACTGGGGTATGCTGTTGAAAATGCAAATTCACCTGGGTTTGGAAACTTCAGTTAAGTAGTTTTGGATGTTAGTAATTTCTCTAAGCCTCTGGACCTCTATTTATGTATCAATGGGAGGAAGCTAAAAGCATCCTGGTTCACAGTTATGTGGAGATGGCTGTAATCTTTGTTTAAGTCACCCATACCAAAGCAAACACTCATTTAATGGTAACAGTTGTTACCTTAAGATTTAAAAATGTTGCTATATTTCCTTTGGCAGCAGCAACACTATGACCAATATCAATGTGCAAATTGCAAAGTATTTGAGCATTCAGCTATTTACAAATGGCTTTATGCTTGCTAGCAATCAGCATATAATTAATTAGATTTTAAAAATTTTGTTTATTTATTACTTCGTTACATCTCCATCACTGCCTCCTCCCTCCACCCCTCTCAGTCCCACCCTCTATCCCCTTCCAATATCCTACTCCTCTGGTGTGGGGTGCCCCCAATTATCTGCCCCCTTCATTTCATCAATCATATGAGGGGTAAGAGCTCCCTGTTGCACCGGAGGCCAACATGGCAGCTCTTAACTTTGATATCCTACTTCAGCTTTTGTAAAGAGGTTTTAGGAGCTTGGAATGGAAGAATGTTTTTAAGAGGGTAAACACTCTATCAATTAGCTCCCTGAACTAATAAGAATCATTCTTTTTGGAGGTTGCTTCTCCTCCTCCTCCTTTACCAATCAGTGAAGTAGGATATCAGAAATAGCAGCATCTGTTTGTTTCAGCTTCTTAGAACCTATGGATGGATGGAGTTCAGGGGTGGAAGACTCACCTAGCATGTACCAGTCTCTGGGTCTAACCATAGCATCACAAAGATAAGCAAAACCCCAACAAAAAATAAGGCTACAGTATGCACACCTTTAATCTCAGCACTCAGGAGACTGAAGTAAGTGGATCTCTACATAGGGAAAACCTGTATCAAAAGTAAAACAAAATACACACACACACACACACACACACACACACACACACACACACACACACACA
>CAJQZJ010033615.1:341112-351757 GCA_907164525.1 Lophiomys imhausi | reverse complement strand
ACACACACACACACACACACACACACACACACACACACACACACACAAGAAAACCTACAATAACAAAACCAAAACACCATCAGCAACAACACCTAAATCACTTTCTGAGCTTGTTAACTGGAGACAGGATTGTGTTAGATGTGACCTTAAATAGCTGAGTTCCAGAGATCCATCAGTTTGCATAGTCATTACAATGATTTGGAAATCCATGTTACAAAATACATACAGGGGAAAGTGATATGTGAAGAGCCAGTACATTCCCAGAATGTCATATTGCCTAGGCAGCTATCACACCATATCAACTCCAGTCCAATAGAACCCCAGAGGGCACACCAGCGACACAGACAGCTTTGCATTTGTTCATGTTTAAGTGAAGTACCCCAATCCCATCTATGTGATACTTACCCACTTTGTGACTTTAGCATCTACAATGAGAGATTATAAAATCCCACCCAACAAGCAGGTGGTTTCAATGGTTAAAACAAGAGGAAATAAGTGACTTCATAGAGTTTGCAATGCTGTATGCATTTTAGTATGTTAGATTTTGAAATGTTCTTAGTAATAAGATCCACAAAGAGAAAGAACAGGAATGTTTCACAAGGAATCAACCCCCTTTCTAGAAACATCGATATGCATGTGCTAATTTATGACATTATATGTAGATCATCTTTTCTTCTGAATCTTTTTTTTTTTTTTTTTTCTTTGGTTTGGAATGATGTAGGAACAGAAAGCAGATTTATACAAGATCACTATGAATAGTATACTGTTGGCCTGATTGATCTATTATAGTGTGCACAGATTTTTGTAAGACTCTTGTGTAATATGGATATGTGTATAGATGAGATTTTTCCTTTTAATATACCAAAGTCCAAATTTAGTGGGATATTTTAATATGTTTAAGAGGTTTTAGGAACAAGTTTCAAATTGGTAACTTGTTCATAGGTTAAAAAATGTATGTATGTTAATCATATATTTGTAGAGTGGGGAATTATAGAAGGAATATGAGAAAAGTTTGAAGGTGCCAAGTAACCTAGGTGGCTATATCTGTGGGACGCATAATGCACTTATCTTAAGCTTGAACTTCTGTCTACAGTTTGAGTTTTGTTAAGCTCACTGCAAAACTTTGAATAAGTTCACATCATTTATTTATACTGTGTACAGTGTTTTATTTTCTCTACACTGCCCTTTATCAAGCTTCCAAAGAGGGGAGAAAGGGACCTTGGGACATACCCTTATTAACTTTTTGTAGTTTTGTAACCTTAAAAACTTTAGTTGGAAGAATTTTAAACCATCAAAGATCATTTTCCCCCACAAGTTATCTATTTATTCTTTGGCTTGGGAAGCTGAGGCAGAATTAAGAATTTGAGTCCAGACTAGACTACAGAGTGAACCAATTGGTTAGGACTCAACATACATTCAATACACTTAAAAAACAAAGTGACAGCAACAAGAACTATTAAAGAGCTATTTTTTTTTTGTATTTTGACCTTAAAATTAGTAAGTGTGAATATTTTTTGACCTGGTAATGCATCTCTAGGAGTCTGCTTTATAACCATTGTCACCAAAGTGTGAGGATATGCATCAAGGGATGCTCATTGTCTTAATTTTTAATAGAAACACACAACTGAAAGTATTTTATGTGTATGAGAGTTGGCCTTCATATATGTATGTGTACCATGTGTGTGGAATGCCCACAGAAATAGGAAGAGAAGGGTGGATCTGCTTGATCTAGAATCACAGACAGGTATGTACCATCATGTGGGTACTAGGGATTGAACCCTGGTTCCTCTGCAAAAGCAGCAATATTTTAGAACATGAAATTCAGAAATTGGAATAGGTAGACATGGCCTCCAAAGATGCCCATGTTCTAATCTCTTCAATTTATGACTGTGTTATCTTACTCAGCAAAAGGAACTTTAGAGATGTGATTACGGTTAGAGATCTTGAGATAGAAAGACCATTTGGATTATCCCTGTAAATCCAAGACAATCACACAAGTTCTTAATAGTGGAGGAGCTCCACTGGCTGGAGTTACAGTGGTAGAACCACAGAGTCAGGGTCATAGAGAGGCTAAGTTGCTAGTTTTGAACATGGAGGAGAGGATTGTGAGCCCAAAAAACCATTCAGCTTCTAGAAATGGGAAACCTAAGGATAGAATTTCCTCCAGAGTTTATAAAAAAATCTACATTGTTACAAACCTTGGTTTGGGCTAGTAGCACCGTCTGTGACTTCTGAAATATACACAGAACTGTAGGATATCTTAAGTCTTTCAGTCTAGGGCAATTAGCATTAAGAATTAGCTAACTGGGAGGCACAGAGGTTAAAATAAATGAAACATGAGGTCTGCGACAGTTCACTGGAAGTGGGGAGTACATGAAGTCATGAAAAAGGCTAAGCAATTCTGTTGTACTACCACAATCCAGAGACAAATCCTGATGACCTGGTACTGAAGGAAAAAAGCAAGTATGACCAAATGCTGGCATTTTATCCCATTTCACATAAAAAAGTATGAAAGTATGTGACTTTGTGCATTTTGTATCTAAAATTATATGAACCTCTATCTACTATAATTTTGTTATTAATGGTATCAATCTGAAATGTGAATCTGTGTGCACACACATGTCAGGTGGGGAGACTCGATTTTAATTTATCCACACGAGTATTCCACTGATAAAAACTAGAGTCATCTGAGAGGATAGATCCTCGACTCAGAAAATACTTTCATAAGATCAGGCTATAAGAAAAGAAGCCTGTAGGGCATTTTATTAATTAGTGATTGATGGTGTGTATGTATGGGGTGGGGTATGGCAACAGCCCATTTTGGGTGGTGTCACCCCTGGTCTGGTGATCTTGGGTTCTATTAGAAAGCAGGCTGAGCAAACCATAAGGAGCAAGCAAATAAACAGCGTAACTCCATGGCTCACTTCTACATTGGCTCCTGCTTCCATGTTTGAGTTCATTCCCTACCTCCTTCAATGACAATATAGACAAAACAAACCCTTTTTCTCCCCACATTGCTTTAGGTCATGGTTGTTTCACCATAACAACAAAAACACTAGCTAAAACAAGTACTGAACATGCTGCTAGATACCGTTGATTGTTTTGTAACTTTCAATACTATCTAGAAAATATTAAGAAAAATAACGCTGAAATATGACTAATTTAATGATAATCTTGCCACTGAAATATTAAATCAGAATCAGCTAGGCATAATGGGTACTCCTTTAATTTCAGAACTTGGGAGACAATGGCAGTTTGATTTCTGTGTGTTTGAGGCTAGCCTGGTCTATTTAGGGAGGTCTCGGCCAGTCAAGACCTAGGGAGGCCCTTTCTCAACAATAAAAAACAAACAAATCCAAAACTTGACAGAAAATTTCTACTATGGATGATATAACGGTGGGGAAGTAGGGGAATAGAAATTATCTAATCACAGTGCCTTATATTGCTTTACTCTTGCTGTGGCAAAATCCCTGATAAAACTAACATAAAAAATTATTTTCAGTTAATTTCAAGTTGCAGTTACTGCAGGAAGCATGGCAGCAGGAGAATGAGGTGAACGGTTTCATTGTGTCTACAATCAGGAAGAAAAGAAGAAGATTGTGCCCATTTCTTTTAGTTTTTGTCCACTCCAAGACCCCAGAACATGGAATGCTGCTGCCTGTATTTAGAGTGAGTCTTCTGAAGTAATAAGTAAACATAAAAAAAGAAGTGCATATAATTAGAACATAGTTCAGTCACTCTAATAATTTGTCCCATACTAGAGAAAGCTAGGTGATCAAATGGATTTTATAAGTTTATGTAACTCTAAAACCCAGACTAATATTCAATTAAACCTTGGTATGAAGTTCCTCAAAGACACACCCAGAAATTTGTCTCATTTTGACAAAGTTAGCTGTCAAAATGCATGTTTTGAAATCCCATTGCTCTAAGTAAAAGCCATGTCCTGCCAAGTAATAGGAACTGTCTAAAATGTCACCAATTTTGATTTTAATAGGATAACTGATCAGAAAAATTTTATCAAATATCAACCAACTATCAAGTCATGAGGCTGTTAATGGCACAAAGATCACAGTGAATGTGAGCAGAACCAACAGTCGGTAAGAACATGCACTTATAGGAGGGGAAGAACCATAGCAGGAGAGACATGGAGTGCACTATTCACAGTGGCAGGTATTGACTACTAAGGGCAACAGGGATGCTTGACATAGAAGATGAGATTTGAAGGCAAAAGAGCAGGAGGGCATTGTAGGTTCTGATGCAGTGGCCAGGGTTACTGACAGACAAATTGGAGGGAACAGTACATGTCAAGTACAGGAACCTGAGAAAGGGCAGAGGTAGAAAAGGCTCAAAAGCCAAACTGAGTTTACATTGGTCATGGTCTTCCTGGACATTATCTTGTCATGGAAGGGACTTTAGGTAATTAGTGAACGAACATAAATGTGCATATTAGAGGTAGTAGTTAATTAATGGCTTATATTTTCATGCCATGAATCAGATGATATAAATAACTGGTCTAATAAGTTTTCAGCTCAGGACTTAATTGAACTAATAGAAAGATGATTGTAAAATGTGTCATCCAATTTGGAACACCTTTGCTAGGAAAGGAAGCATTACTAATTAAATGAGACAATAAAAACAGTTGGGAAAGCATCATCTTCCTAAACTATGACACAAACTCCTGTGAATGAGAAGTGACTGGATCTATAGACAGTTAATCTTCAGCAGGTAGATATGTGTCTCCTGAACACCAGGTGGATCCATGGTATATTAGTGAGGGTTCTCCACAGAAACATGACTATTAAGTTACATAGTCATTCTGCTTAATTTCTTTCTTTCTATGATATGTGCACTATTCATAAGGAGAGGTGGAGTAAGGAGTAGAACAGAGTAGAGGAAATTTATTGAATGAGTTGACTCATGAGAGTGGAGAGTGAGCAGTCCACTGATAAGCCCTCACAGACTGAAAGCTCAGTCCACATCCAAAGACTACATGCCCAGGAAAGCTAATGGAGGATACACTAACTCTCAGCACATAGTTGAAGGCCTGAGAACCCTGGTACTGACCTTAGAACTCAGGTTATACCATAAATTCATCACTCTTTATACCTTGAAAAATGAATATTTTTGTCTTTGAGCATGTCTGTAAAGTGATTAACACAGGAATGCTTGTTAAGGTTTAAGTAATCCATCAGTCATGTTTGACGCACTGTAGAAAACAAACAAGTAAATTCCATTTGTCTTTATTTTATAGCTCATTGGGAAAACAACTTATGTTCTTGCACCTCAATCATAGCACCCATCTACATATGCAAATTACTTTAAAAGTAATCTGCTCATTTATAAGTCCAATGGTGATCATGTATGGGAAGTTTGAAGATTTATTTATTTATTTTAGCTATGTATGTCTGTGTCAGGGTATGTGTGTAACAGTACAGGTCAGCAGGGAGGCCAGAAAAGGGCATTGGATTGCCTGGAGCTGGAGATGCAGGTGGTTGTGAACTACTCAATATGGGTGCCGGAAACCAAACTTGCATCCTCTCCAAAGGTAGTATGTGTTCTTAACTGCTAAGCCACCTGTCCAGCCCTTGTGGAGACGATGTGCCTCCTTCCTTTCTATAGGACACTTAGCAAAGTCTGAAGATTTTTTTTGTTGTTGTTGTCATAACCGGGGGAAGGTATCTGTGGTATTTTTTTTTTCATGGCTATGCCAAAATACCCGAGTAAAATAACTTACAAAAGAAAATATTTGACTTGGCTCATGGTTTCTGAGATCTCAGTGTATGGTCAGATGCTCCATTGTTTTTACCATTGCTTTGGTTCCCAGGTGGAGATATCATGATGGAATAGCATGGTAGAAGATACTTCCTAAATAGATGAAAACAGGAAATCACTTTAAACTGGATAGTAGAGGTCAGGGATATTGCTAAGCATCTTATTGTGTATACAGTGACCATCCACAACAAGAATTAATTGCTTCAAATATCGATTGTGTTGAGGTTTGAAAACTATACTTTAGGTTGTAACATTCTTGCACTTTGATTTTTTAAAAAAATATATAAGTCTCAATACTAATTATTGGCAAAGATGCTTCAGGACCAATTTAGCCATTCTTCAGCTTTGCATGGATTTCCTCACTTCCTTTAGTCAGTGAGCATGCTGTTTTTATTTAGTTAACAACACACACCCACCACCTGTCTTCAAGATGCACCAGATGTGATAAACCAGAACTCTGAAAGGGATATAAAATTACCAATAATAGGCTAGGTGTCGCATAGCTACCTAAAATACCTTGGTAAGGTTTCTTTGTCAGAAACACCTGTGGGCTTTCACATTGTGTACAGGAAGTCACATTTTTTTAAAAATGGACTTAAATTGTGAGAGAACATGAAGTTAAATTTGTCTTCAACAGTGCTGTGAGATGAGAGATGTGTGAAGGCCAATTAAGATGTCTTTAAATTGGATTTTTTTTCATCCAATAGCTGCAAGAGATTTTGTTTGCTTGCTTGCTTGTTTTTGTCATCTTGTTTGGAGAATGGAATCTTACTAGATAACCTAGATTAGTTTTGAACTCATCTTCCTCTTTCCTTCATCTCCCAAGTTCTTTGGCTGTAGCATGAGCTTGGCTTGCTGTCATTCCTTAGTAAGAGATGTGAGATTCCACACAGAACTTGAGAGTGACTAAGGAAGCCAGTCTGGCATTCAGAACCAGAGACCTTCCTCGAAGACTTGAGAATCCTATTTTCCAATTGTTAGAGAAGATGGGGCTCCTTACTTAATAAAACAGAGTGATTGATAGAGGCTTTGTGCTGTGAAATTCTGAAGAGCTTTATGAGAAATCAGTTAGGATGTCTGGAGGCAGTCACACCTTCTTTCCTGACTCTACCTCTGCTCGCTTGGATGCCTCGTTAGCTTGAGTTAGTGATGTATTTTAATAGAAAGTCAGACCCCAGAAGATCTTTACTATGATGTCCTATTGCACCCTGCTTGCAGAAACTTTCTTTCTAAAATATCCCAGACTCAGAGACTTTAACAACAGAAATTTTCTTCATCGCTGTTGAGGAGGTGTCTGAGATCAAGATCCCAGAAGGATTTGCTTCAGCTAAAACTGCCCTGGCTTATAACAGCCACCAGAATTCCCTATCCTTACAATGTCTCTTCTCTGTGTGCAGAGCTATGTCTTATCTCTTTCTTAAGGATATTAGTCCTACTGGGCTAATAAGGTTCACTCTAATGAATTCATCTTAATGCAATCACCTTTTGAGAGGTCCTGTCTCCCCAAGTAGTCATATTCTTGAGCTACTTAGGACTTCAAGCATGCAATTTTGACAGAAGACATGGTGCAGGCCACATCATACTCTCTACATGACTCAGTATCATGTGGGAGCTCAACAGATGCCTATTCTTTTGTTGATGTGTTCAAGTGGTGTGTACATGTTTGCATTGCACGTGGACATATAAGTGTGGAGCACAGAGGTTGACTATAAGTGTTTTACTTGATTGTTCCTAAGATATAAATCTCTCTCTCTCTCTCTCTCTCTCTCTATATATATATATATATATATATATATATATATATATATATATATATTTCCTCAAGAGTGAGGGTAGTATCTTTGTAGCATTCTGGATGGGGAAGAAGAAAACAGAACTCTGTAGAGCTAGGTGGGTGTCTGCCTGATTTTTTGCTTGTTCGAATGCAGTAGAAGAGGGTGGACCACCAGGGCAACTTTGTGATCCATGGCACTTAAGTTTCTACATAGAAAGGAAAGCTGAGCACTTAGCATGATGGTTTAGATTCAGTCCGTCTCAGAGCTGACTTCAAGAGTTGACCTCTATTAATATTTTTAACTTTTAAAAAATTTATTATTGCTGTGTTTGTATGGAGTGGTGTATGGAGTGGTGTGTGTGTGTGTGTGTGTGTGTGTGTGTGTGTGTGTGTGTAAATGTAGATGCATGTGTGCTTTTGGTACATGTGTGGAGGTTAGAAAACAGCTTTGACCTTGTGGAGGCAGGGTCTCTTGTTTCCACTATTGTTCAGAGGCATACTCCAGGCTTAACTCAGCTGATCCTCTTAGGGTCTTTCTGAAAATTTTCAGAATTGTGTTAATGAATTTCTTAAGCCATAAGCAAAATGATGGCTCTCCAAGCATTGCAGGGCATAACATTGACATGTAGGAGGTTTCCATGCTGCTCCTCCAGTCTGTCTTCTGAGGCTCCTTCTTGAGTGAGCATGAACAATGCTGCTTTGAAGCTTTCAGTGTGTGAAGTAACTGGGGCAGGTCTGCTGCATCCATCCGGCTTCGTCATTTCAGCAGACCCATCCCTCCTTACACATGTCCCACAAGGCCACTGAAATATAACCTGCTGAAGCTGCATGGGGATCTCATTTGGCATCTTACAAGTGCTAGTTTGATCAAAATAATCAATGAAGTGTCCACAGTTGATTTTATTACCCATGCATGGGACTTCAGACTGCCAAAGAAGGTTCTCAGTTCCAGGAATTTAATCCTCCTTTCTTCCTTCATTGTTGGAGCTGAAATGTCTCAGCACTTGACTAATGGGATACCAGGCATATCAGGCCTGATATTCTCTCTGTGTGTCTCTATTCTGCTCTGTGACTCTCTTCCTCTCTGTCTCACTCTTTCTCTCTGTCTCTCTCTCTCTCTGTCTCTCTCCCTGTCTCACTCTCCTTCCCCTCCTCTCTTTCTATTTAGTTCCTGTTTGAATTATAACATGGATGGATTTTTGCTTGGTGAAAATTTCATGACTGTTAAATATCAAAGATTTCTAAATGGCAAGTCTGGCAAATTCACATTCAGCCTATGAAATGATATATTCTGCCTAGACATCTCCATCTATCTTCCACCTATTCATGGTTCAGATGCCGGACACCGTCTCATCTTAATTAGCTTACTGTCTAGATAGAGGAAAGATTGGGGTAGGAAATTTGTTTATTGGGCGCCATTGTCCTGCCAGACTAAGTTGTTTTGCATGCATTGTTCTCTTTTAATTCTCACCACATTCTTGGGTTCAGTGTCCTTTCCACACTTAGATTTAATGAGTATATCAAACTTGCAGTGTCACACAGAGAGGAGGTAAGATGCAACTTCAGCCTTACTGAAAATTCTTTGAGTGGCGAGGGATTGTAACTCAGTGGTATTATTATAGCAGTGCTGAGAATATGGAGGCTCTTGTCTCAATGCTCAGTCTCTGAAAACATTTTTTTTAATAATTTATTTTTTATTTCTTCAAGTTACATCTCAATCACAATCCCCTCCCTACTCCCCCCTCCAGTCCCACCCTTCCACCCTCCTCCCCCTCAACCCCCCCATCCTCTTCCCTTCTTTTTTTTTTGTTTAAGGTATTTCTTTTTCCCCCCAACAGCTCTCCCTTTCAGTCAACAAAATGGTTCTTTTTCTTATAACTATAAATACAATACAAAACAACAGAAATAAATAGGCCACAATTATAAGAGTTATATGGCTTAGCATACATTCCCAATGTCCAGTCCATATGTATTTGGCACCTGACTTTAACATTCTACTATCTAACCATCTCCATGAGTTTAAAGTTCTATATCTAACTCAGCTTTCATACTAACTTGCCTCATAATTTTTAAAATATCTTCTTAGATCCAGAATACCCTCTTGATTCCTAAACAACGCGTTGGTGGTATAATGGTGAGCATAACTGCCTTCCAAGCAGTTGACCCGGGTTCGATTCCCGGCCAACGCAGCGACTCCTCTGAAAACATTTTTAAGAAAGAAAAGAAGTGAGGCAAGACAGGGAATGTACAATGGAAGTTTCAGCTGCATTGCTACCTTATTTGTTTTCATTTTTGTTTATCTTATTTTTAAAATTTCTATTTTGTGTGTATGTGTATATATACTATCTATGGGACACATTTGGAGGACAGAGGACAGCTTAAAGGAGTAAATTCTCTCCTTTTACCATGTGAATCCTGGGAACTGGACTCACACACTAAGGCTTAGTGGCAAGTGCCTGTATTTATTGAGCCAACCAATTTCTAAAATCCCTTTAAAAATTACTTATTATTTATTTTATGTTTTCTTTACCTCTCTTCCTTCCTTCCTTCCTTGCTCCCTCCCTCACTCCCTTCTTTCTTTTCTTTTCATTTTTTTTCTTTTTTTTTTTTTTTGAGACAGGGTCTCTCTACATAGCTTGGCTGTCCTGTAGCTCACACTGTAGACCAGGCTGGCCTTAAACTCATAAACAACCGCCTTCTTCTATCTCTTGAGTGCTAAGATTAAGATATACAACACCATACCTGGCTATTTAAGTTCTAATTAATTAATTAATTAATTAATTACTGTGTGTATGTGTATGAGTGTGGGTGCTTATGCCAAGGCATGCTATGAAGGTCAGGAGACAGTTTATATGTAGGATTCAATTCTGTCCTTGTACCATGTGCATTTCAGGGATGGAACTCAGGTTGTCGGGTTTGTCAGTAAATGCCTTCATCCAATAAGAAATCTCCCAGTCCCTATTTATTTTCCTATAGTGTTAGGACTCAAATCCAGGGTTTCATTCAAGTACTCTACCAATTGAGCTGTAGTCCCAGTGCACATATAAGAATGTGTGTGTGTGTGTGTGTGTGTGTGTGTGTGTGTGTGTGTGTGTGTGT
>CAJQZJ010033615.1:322257-332675 GCA_907164525.1 Lophiomys imhausi | reverse complement strand
GTGTGTGTGTGTGTGACAGACACAGGAATTGGTTCTCTCCTTCCACCAAGTGGGTCCTGGAGATTGAATTCAGATGGTCAGGCAACAATTGCCTTTACCCCAGTTAAGCTAGCATCCTAGCCCTTAGACAGTATTTTATTTACTTAATTAATTTTTAAATTTTTTGTGGTGGTGGTTTTGCTTTAATTCCTTTTTGTAACTTTGCAAAATACCCTGTGGTTTTCTATGCCTTGATAAGCAGTCCAAGGTCCAAGGACCTTTATCTGATGCCACCTTGCAGATACAGCAGGCAAGAGATATGGAGAAGCAATCTAAATTTTTCCTTTCTTTGTGCAGGGAAATTTGAAGTGGTATACAAGTATGTATTTACTCTGTACTGTTTAATTTTTCAGGCAGTACGGCTCTTCTTTTTTAATTAAGTGGTTTGGTTTAGCCTCTCATGCATTTGAGATAGTGACTGATTCATCAGGAATTAAGCGGAATCGTCGTAATTGTGAATCCTTGATCCTATTTCAGGCTCACACCAGCAAATGATTGCAAAATTTATAATTAGGCTGATGGAGATGTTTTTATAGGACTCTGAACTGCAGATTCCCCAGCCATAGTTGAAGACATTCTGATCACTGAAATGACTAGTCAGCACTCAGTAACTACCTCCTAGTTCCAGACGTGTCTGGAATTTAAATTTTTACTAAACTTTTGTTTATTCATTTTGAGTGTATATGTGTGCATTTGTTCACGTGTTTGCATAACACAGCACACGTAAAGAGGCAAGAAGAGAGCCCATGTTCGTTCTTTCTGTCATATGGGTCCTGGGGATGTACTTCAGGTTATCAGGCCTGACAGCATTCACCTTGACTTGCAGAGCCCTGTCTCTGGCCTCTTGTGTGAAATAAAAAAAACTACTTGTAAAAAAATTAAAATTTTAAGGCTACAGAGTTGGCTCCGCAGTTAAGAATTCTTTCAGCTCTTGCCAAGGACTCAGACTTGGTTCAGAGCACACAGATGGTAACTAACAACCAGCTGCAACTCGAGTTCCATGAGTTCTGAACTCTTCTGACTGTCTAGAGCTTCTGCATGGATGAAGCACACATACGTGCACTCCAGCACATGCATATGACATAAAATTAAATATTAAGAACAATTTTGGTGTGTAATCTAGTGGCAGAACCCTTGCCTAGCATGCATAAAGCCCAAGGTTTACTGTCAAGCTTGGTTAAAAAATACAAATATTTAAATTAAAAAATGAGAAATAATATTCTTACTCAAGGGCTCCCAAAACTGGATTTCCTGGGAGTGGGACTAGAAATCTGTATTTGCAACAACTATCTCACGGTGCATGTGGTGGTTGGAAGATAACTGCATGGAGCTGGTTCTCTTCTCCCTTTACACAAGTTCTGAGGATCAAACTCAGATTGTCAGGCTTATGCAAAACATGCTTCTCTTCACTGAACCATTTGCTGCTTTATTTCGTCCTCTGACCTCCGCATGCATCATGGCACACACACACACACACACACACACACACACACACACACACATCCTTCTTGCACACAGGCAGAGATAAGAGTTTTCAGAAAATAAAAAGGCAGATAAAAAAGTTTTAGTCTCAGTGATCATTTGTCTAGAACCGTGAGATTTTTATTACGCCGTTTACCTAGAAACACCCTGACATCTTAGTTCACCTGGAATTTATATTACCAGGTAGTCACTGATTTCTCCTTTTTTCAGGTGTGTTGGGCAGTGAAAGTCAGTTTCTTAGGTTTGGGGACTGGACAAAGATAAAGAACTGGGACATACTATCACGCACCTGTCAGACTCACAGGAAAGCTTAGAGGAGGTCAGGAGCCACAGAGAAGTAAGCAAGTCCCAAGAATTTCCACTAGTTCTGTTCCTGTTTGGTTTATAGCAGAAGACTATATTGCCATTAAAATCTGAGAAGTGGAAGGTGTGTACACATTTCTAATTATAATCTGGGCACAGGTTTTGCCCTGTGTGTTTTGTGTTATTATTCGATTTTTCTCCACTACAGCAACACTAGACAGAGTACTTTACATATATATATATATATATATATATGCACACACATATATATGTGTATATATACACACATCTTTTGCATTTAAAAAAGACTTATTATATTCTTAATTGTGTATGTGTGTGTGTAACACATAATATATACAGTGTATGAAGAGTCCAGAAGAGAGCACCGGACCCTCCTGGAGCTGGAGTTATAGGCAATTGTCAGTTGCCTGACATAATTGCTGGGAAATTAAATCAAGTCTTTCATAAAAGCACTATGTACATAACCAGTGGACCATCTCTCCAACCCCTATACACCCCTTTCTTGAAATTCCACGCAGACATAGAAACTTTTAGTAAGATTTCAGCATAGGAAGGAAAGGACTTCAGTGTCTGCCTCGATGTCATGTGAGTTCTCACATCTCCCCCTTAATAGACACAGTGTACACTATGGGGAGCAAAGTGTAATTTTAAGAACCTTGTAATTCTTTACAAATTAACACAGCAGATGGTGTTTATAGGAGCCACATAGTGAGAAATATTTGGGACGATGTGAGACATGTGTTCCAGGGTGCTTAGTTTAGTTTTGAACCGTCAGGCTGTAAAAATGCACTTTGCCTCATAAAGTTTTCATTGGTTCCAAGGGGGAGAAAATGGCCCAAGAGATAGTTCTATCACAGTCCAGCCTCCAAATGTTCTCACTGGGTCCTTGACTTGACTTGCTTGTTTCCTCACAGAGCTCTGTGGTGACTACTTATCAGGGGCTGGTGATCTCCTATGATAGTGCTGGAGTCAGGGAACAACCAGGACATCATGCCTGACTTCTGGATGGCCTTAGGACATTGAGGAAGAGCTCAGGCCACTAGTAAATGAATGACAGTGTAGAGAAGCTCTAGACAAAGGCTTGCAAGTTTGCAAAGAGTTGAAGTGTATATTTAGTTCTCTATACTTTCCATGTAACTCAATAGAAAGTATTGCTCTGTTCTTTCATAGTAATATCATATTATTCATAATTTGGACCTGTTCATCTTTTTTTCAAGCAGCAATGAATGTTTGGGAGAGAATTAAGAGGGGGAAGAAGGCTTTGAAACAGGTAAAGACAGGGCCAGAAAGGGCAGAAGAAGGTGAAAGTAACAAATCTTTGGCAAAGGAAAGACAAGTCAGAGTGGGACCTTACCCAGTGATCAGGCAGAGTGACTCTAGGTGTGGCATTTATATAGAGATATGCTTGGGGTCCCAAGGACATTCAGAAAATACCTGCCACTCCTAAACTTTGTATATCTTTTACCCATAGTCACCTACAAGCAACACTTATTTTGCTTTATTGGAGGCCACAGGTATTCTTTAGTGAATCTTAAATCCTTGTCTCATTCAAGGCTCTTAAATGCACCATTGCATTAAATCAATTTTCATTTGATATTCAATATCTTCATGCTTAGCTGTTTCCACCTCTACCATTTTGATGAATGTCATCAGCTTGTCTTTGCCCCTCTAGTGGTATGTACATCTAATCCATGCACATAGCACTTTGTTTTTGAAGAATTTCCATCTTCTTACACAGAATAGGTTTTGAGTGGGGAAGCCAGAGAATGAAAGTGTAGATAAAGAATGTGAGGTGGAAACAGTATTATGCTACTATTGGAGGAGACACCCTAGTGCTTAATCACACTTCTGTATGAGAGTAGCTAATGTCCCCCAATACCAAGTCTACATCATGTGATCATGTCTAATGGGTAGAATATATTAAGTAGCTTATGTCTGTTACATACTCAGGCATACACTTCTGTACAACTTCTTAATTTTCTTAGCATCTTCTTTGACTAAGATATTGTGTCAAAAGCTTCAGAGTTTAAGTAAATTCTAACTGGTGAATATTTTCTTGTCATTAGGCTCTTGTGCTTCTTGGAACAACAAGTATTTCAAGAGCTTTTACACAATACAGGCTCTTTTTTAATTCTACAACTTTTACACTTTCATAATGCACACATACACACATTTACTGAGTTTGGGAAATTTTCACGTCCCATTTTCCTCTCTTATCTACCTTCTTTCTAACAGAAACCTTTCTTTTCAACTCCTGTTCTTCCTTCTCTTGTTCTTGTTATTGTTCTTCTTCCTCGACTCCTTCTCCTCCTCCTCCTTCTTTTTCTTTGAGTCATAGACACTCAATGAGAAGTGGCACCTCTCCCATGCATGATGAAAGGGTGGTGGGATCTCCTGCTGCTCTTGTGCAGGTAGCCTCAGCTGCACTGAGATGTGTCATACTGTTTTACAGCACTTATGCCATTCTCTGGCCTTTATATTTTTCTCACTCACTCTTCTGCAGTGTCTACAGAGTCGTCTTAGGGGTGAAATAGATGTCCTTTTGAGCTCAAGCATGCCATAACCACATATTCTGCACATCTCCCCAGTTGTGAGTCTCTATATTAACCACTGCCCACTGCTAAAAGAAGCTTCTTTGGTGAAGACTGAGAATAGCACTAGTCTATTAGCACAAAACTTACTATTTAGAAGACAGTTTGACACCATATTCACTCAGCAAAATAGCCTTAGCCAGTTCTCCCCTAAGCCTGTGAACTCCCAGCTTTGATGAGGTTTACAGTTCCAGGCATAGGTTTCCTTTAGAAAGAGTTTCCAATTAGAAAAAGACAATACAGATCACCCTGTTATAGCTTACATTTTTTATAAAGTATGAAACCTGAAATGCAATGAACAATGCAGGGGTTAGTCATAAAGTATTGTGATTTCTTAGGTTGCTTATAACAAACTAAATAACAGAAGTAGCTGTAGGTATGCAAAGAGGCTGATTGTCTTTGAACTGAGAGAGCAAGATAGGATGATGTAAGAGTTACTATGTGAACTTGCTCCTGATATGTCTGTAAATGTGGTTCAGAAAAGTCATGGCCGAGGGCTCCATATATGCCTGTCATCCATAAATTAAGGTGGAATATTTCTAACTTTCCTGTGAGCACTCACGAGTGTGGATCTAGCTATTGAATTGTGTGTGTGTGTGTGTGTGTGTGTGTGTGTGTGTATGAATTTTTGAGGTGGTAGACAATGCCAAATTCCAAGGATCTTTTAGGTATTGAAAGCTTTAACCATAGCTTAGTGGATTGGAGGAAATGCACTTAAAAGTGAAACAAAACTTTAAATTTCATTGAACTGTTAATCATTTATTCGGGGGGGGGGAGAAGAGAGAGGAGAGGGAGATTTGGTGAGATGCATCTGATCAATGGGAGTTTGCACTTGGCCTGACTGCTTTAGTAGTTTGCTTCCTTCACACTTTGCTGCAGGCTTACAAGGGATATAGAGTTAATTAACTCAGGCTTTTAGCAATCACCAAAGTTTGGGGGGTGACCCAGTAAAAAATATCTTTTATGCAGAGGAGCTTAGCACTTTATCAGCACTGATGACACCTGTGTTGATAAAATAAATCAAGAAGCATAAATCGAAATGCTGCACAGGTGCGAATCATATAGTTCCTATGGCTTTGAGCACCAACACAAGTATCCAATTTATTTTTAGGATTCCATATTTTCTAAAACATCCATTAATACCTTTCCCACCCATTTCCTAGCCCCAGATGCCTGTTGGAGCCATTCATCTTTCCATCTCTACTAGAGTATTTCCTAAGTATGTCTGATGAGTTTCCTGCTGACTCCTTGGGGAAAAACTCAGACATTCTTGACCTACAAAAAGCTTGGGTTCTCTTCTGCAATCACACAAAATCTCGCTAAAGAATGTAGGCTAAAATACTTATTTCTCCATTATTTGATGTAATTCCTAATTGAAAAGTGTACTCAGAGGTGAAGACAACCTTTGTGTGCTGGCTGGATGGAGGGAGAAACTTGGAGAGAGGGACTTTTGAGTTTTTCTCAGCTTCCCTCCCAGCCCCTCATCTCTTTCTGTATTGCTTGCCTCTGATATTCCACTATCAGTTGCAGGGTTGCCTGCCACCAGTTTCTAAAACTTAGAATAAAAAGCTCCGTTTTCCTAATGGTTCTTCCTCCAGTATATAAACCTGTGTCTTATTCTCACAGGTTTGGATGCTACAACTTCATCCCTGAGCCAGGGATCCTTGGTTGGCACTCAAAAAGAAAAACTGAAGTTCTGTTAATGAAAGATCATATATACTGTGATGAGAGGATTGGAACAATGACAGTCCATCTGTGCATGTCATCTGAGTCATCTGATTTGTGTATTGTACTACATATATACAGATGTCCTGGAATTCTCATGGTTGGACTAGTGATGTTTCAACTTTACCATGGTGTGAAAGTGATGTATATTCAGTAGAAATTATATTTTGGATTTTTATTTGGTTCTTCTAGAGGCTATCTATAATTGGTTTGACATTCTTTCCATGCTGGGCAATGATGACAAGCCACAGTTCCCTGTCATGTGATCATGACATTAATCTTAGTGCAAGTAACTCTAAGCTAAAACAACCAGTGTATCAAATGTGTTGTTTACTTACTATACCTTCAAATTATAGTGTATTTACCAGTACATAGTTTTCTCATAAGATGAGGATTATCTGTACTAATGAGCACGACCTGAGGGTCTCACCAACAAGTTTTTTTGATAGCCATATGTTATGTATTTATGGCTCTTTAAATATTGACAAGGTCTACTAGAGAAAGTCAGAAGATACATCACTGTTTCTCTTTCCATGTTTATCTCTTACCTGTCCCCACCACTCGAGGATCCAGGAAATCTGGACAGTAGGTGATATGGTCAGATGATGGATTTGCTTTGTGGTCCCTTCTTGACTTTCATCCATTCTAAAGAGATACTGCTTCTTTCTTTTTCAAGATAAATGTTCTTAGCTATTGAAAAGGAAATATTTAGAAAGATCCACATACTCAGACAATGATTTATACACCACATAAAGGTATTATGAAATACTCAAGGTACTATAAATAATGGTGCTATTTGTAGTAACTATGATTTCTATATGTGGGGTTTGTGGTAGGCAGACAACCTTCCAAATATGATAGGGTGACTGCTGGAACAATAGATAATTTTTTTCCTCCTCCCTCCTGTTGTCTATATCATAGGTTTAAATGACAGCAAAAATATGTTGCAGGTATAATGCAGGGCACATTATTTCTGCCATTCTGATAATTTGGACTTTTAATTCTTTCAAATGACTGAAGACTGGACATTTGATTAGCCCCTAACACATCCATTCCATAAGTATCACAGCTACACAGTATTTTGAATATTTCTTACATATTCTGTTCAATTTTCAAATCTATCTGAGAGGAAGGAAGCAAGTTCTGAACATCTGTATTCCCACAGCCATGTTTGGTATGCATTGTGCCCTTAAACATGGCTGATGTTGAGTCTGTGGCTCTGATGGGCATCTTCCTTGGCAGATCCATATTCATAGCACTTTTATGTATTAGCCACCTCCTTTCATTTCATTCTCTTTGCATCTATTCCCTTCCCATTGGATACTCCCTGGATGTAATAAACTATTTTAGGTGAGAATAGGGCCTGGAATGAAAATGCTCTTGAAAGAATTACTAGCTTCTAGATATTTAAAAATTAATACTTCTTCATATTTTGCTGCATAGATCATGAAATTAGTATCAGTTACATGCCATTTACCATGTCAATGTGTATATATTTTATACATTTTGAAGAATAATCTACATATCATCCATGTAATCTATGCATAGAGAAGTTTAATAATAATAACAACAATAATTATTGTTCTTATTTTATTAAAAAAAAAGACTCACTCATCTCAGAGTTGCTCTATAACTGAGGATGACCTTGAACTTCTAATCCTCTTGTCTCCCAATTTTGAGTGCTAGGAAGAAAGTTGTACACCATGGAGCATGACTTATGTAGTACTGGGGATCCAACACAGGGAGATCTTCATGACAGACAAGTACTATAACCAAGTGCATTACGGTGTCAACATGAGTGAAGGGTTTTGTCCAGATTTAAGTATGTCTGACATTTTGTAAACAGGCAAAAAGTAGTATAATAAAATATCATTGAAATGAAATATTATACTTTACCTGAAGAAGAATTGCAAGGTCCCAAAACTCCAGTAAAGTGGCACGATAATTCTGTTTAGAATGAAATGAGAATTCTGAAGTTCTCCTCAACACCTGATGTCTTGGCAGACTGGACTGGAGCTGACAGCAAAAGTCTGAGAGAATAAAGACATCCTCTGAAAACCCAAATCAGAAAATATGTTCTCTTTGTTGTTGTCAATTCAAGCCATGGATCCACCCTGGACATGTTTGTAAAATAACATTCTAAGTCTAAAACAAGCAGAGGTCTATAAACAAGCTCTTTCCTAGCACTGCTGATGGCCACTAGAACATGCACCCACAGCAGTGTGAGAGAGGACTGGGAGTGTTGTCTTGTTGTCTCTTAATAATGAAACATACTAAATGACATCTCCACTGTGGGTAGAGATGAAGAACATGGACTGGTGAGTTGGCTCAGTGGGTAAAGCACTTACCATGCAAACATGAGGAGCAGAGCTCAAATCTTTAATACCCATGTGAATGTTAGGTTGACATAACGATTGAACTTGTAATCCCAACAATTGAGAAGCAGAGATTGGATCCCTGCGGCAAGCTTGCAAGCCAAACTAGTCATATTGGCAAGCTCTGTGTTCAGTGAAAGAATATACTTAATAACAATCACTAACCTCTACACACATGTACACATATACTCATATATATGTATATATATATATGCATACAGATGCACCCTACGTAGGCAAACACACAGGCAAGCAGACTGCATACACATAACAAAAATGTGTCTGAGGTAAAGAGAAGTGGAACTCAAGAATAACGTGCAAAAGATTAAAGATAATAACAGCACAAACTCATGTTTTATTAATAGTCTTTGAAGAGAAACACATGACATTTTATAATCAGAGAAGAAATTATTTTCAAGCAGGATCTCATGTAGCTCAACCTGCTGGGGAACTCAGTAGGTAGCTGAAGAAGGTCTTGATCTTTTCATTGCTTCTGCCTCTTAAATGATGGGATTGCAGCCACACACTACCCTATGTCTGGCCTCTAGTTTCAAAATCAATTCTTTCATTTACTTATTCATCTTATGCCCAATATACTCACCTAATTACTCCAAATACAGTTAAAACTTTTCATTGATTTAAGCACATTGCCATTACAACTGATCATCCTGCTAGTCTGTTAAGAAGACAGGGCACATGTTATGCTACATAGTGTACTTAAAGGAAAACAGATATAAAAAGTAAAGCGTACCAATAATTTGAGATCACATACTAGTCAGAGTTAGTTGGTATTACTAGAAGACAAGGCTGTCACGTTGATTTGTCTGCCTTTTCAAATGAATGGTAGTAACAACAGAGGAACGTGACAAAATAGTTTTCAAATCTTTCTGTAGCTGGTTTCTTTGCGGAGTAAACCAAGGACTTTGGGAAACTATGCAAGGGCTCTGTCACTGAGCTATGCCCCAACCCTCTTTTTGCTTTTTATTTTAAAAGTATTATTAAATACTTGATGTATGTTTATGGGTGTTTTGTTTGCATGTATGCTTATGTACCGTGTGCATATCAAGTACTCGTAGAGGCTAGAAGAGGCCATTGAATCCCCTGGAATTGGAGGTACAGACAGTTTTGAGCTTGCACGTGGGTGCTGAGAGGTGAAATTGGGTCTTTATGAAGGAAGGTCAGTGCTCTTGACCACAGAACCATATCTACAATCCCTACTTTTATTTTTGAGACAGGGACTAAGCAAGGCCTTATGTTCTAGTCTAATTGTTTGTATGAGAGGCTTTCTGAGAAGCAGGAGCCTTAGCTTTCCCTATTAATGAGGTTACTGCAATGATCCTGCCTCCCAAATGTGCATTTGACATTCAGGTTATTGATGCCACATGGGAAACACATGTTACATTCTGCTTCCAGAAAGGAACAGCCGAACCTCCCATGTGTGTCTGTAATAACCCCAGTCACACTTTAGTACTGATGTTACCTCTGGGTGTCGAGGTGCCATATTCAGCATGTGAAGTCATAGAACATCAGGCTAAACTTTCATTTTAGAGAATGTTTTTGTTTTTGCAGTTTTTGTTTTTAATTATGAACATATATTTTAATTTTTGTTGAGAGAGTGTCTTGCCCAGGATAGTCTCAAACTTGTCATGTTGCTGAGGATAATCTTGAATTTCTGCTCTTCTTGCCCTAGCTCCTAAGTATGTGTCATTGCCCCTGGTTTCTGTAGGCTTAAGAATGGATCCTGGGTAGATAATGTAATGTTTTTCAATTGACTCTAAAATCTTATTCACTAACACAAACAACATATAACACACGCATGCACACACACAAGCATGCACACACACACACACACACACACACACACACACACACACACACACAC
>CAJQZJ010033615.1:300806-313356 GCA_907164525.1 Lophiomys imhausi | reverse complement strand
CTTTCTTTCTTTCTTTCTTTCTTTCTTTCTTTCTTTCTTTCTTTCTTCAGGTTACATCTTCATCACAATACCCTCTTTACAACCCTCCCAGTCCCGCCCTCCCACCCTCTACCCCCTATCCCTTCCATTCCACTCCTCTGGAGTGGAGTGTCCCTACATAATAGTCCCACACCCCAGTTATGTGGTGGAGGGAGGTAGTTTTTTTTTTAATATGGAAATATTTTATGAACATTGATCAATGTTGACTTGGAAGTTTTTGGTTTTAATCATGGAAATGCTTTCTAATTATTTAACAGATGTGGTATATTTAACAGATAAATTTTCATTATTACTAGGTGTTTTCTAATTTTTTTTGTTTTTGTTGTTAATGAAACAATATATTTAAAGCAGTTGTTTTCAACCTTCCTAATGCTGCGACCCTTTAGTACAGTACCTCCTGTTGTGGTGACCGCCAATCACAAACTTTTTCATTGCTACTTCCTAACAGTAGTTGTGCTTCTGTTATAAATCGTAATGTAAATAGCTATCTGATATGTAATCCCAAAGGGTTGTGATCCACAGGTTGAAAACCAGTGATTTAAGGAGACTCAACTGATTCTTGAGATTCTCTGAGAACACAGAAGCCCAGGTTCTGACAGACTGTGGACCTCTTGTATTCCTCAATCCTGAACATCTCCCGGTATCGAGACCACACAGGTTGCCCCAGAGCACTGGGTGCACACACATGTCTCAAAACGAGCCTTTCCTAAAAATCTGGGTTCATATCTTAAGTGGCATATTTACTATTTAGCTTTAAAATAGTTGTTTTGAGCTAGAGGGATGTCTTAGTGCTTAAAAGCACTAGATGCTCTTGAAGAGTACTCAGGTTTGATTCCCAGCACTTACATGGCAGTTCCTAGTCATCTGTAACTCTAATTCCAGGGGCATCCAATGATGCTCTCTTCTGAGCATTACCAGGTGCCTGGAACCAGGCACACATAAGGTACACAGACATACATACAGACAAAAATACCCATACACCTGAAACATAAAGATTTTTTCCTAAATATTTTTAAGTTTACAGGAATGTAGATTTTTTTGTTTTGTTTCATAATTTTGAAACAAGTTCTCACCATTGGCTCTGGCTGATCTGGAATTCACTGTATAAAACAAGCTGGGCTTGAATTTAGAGTTCAATTTCCTCTGCTTCCCCAGTGGTAGGATTAGAGGTGTGTACTACCATAGCCAGCCTACTGTGTGGATATGGTATGTTATACATAATCCCCGTCATACCCCTTGGTTGTCTCTCTCTCTCTCTCTCTCTCTCTCTCTCTCTCTCACGATTTTATGTATGTAAAATCTAGGAACCAATATCGAGAAAGAGCATGATACTTTCTGTAACTTTGTCAATTCACTTAGTACAGTTATCTCCTGCTTCATCCGTCACTGGAACCATTCTTATATTTTCCCTTGATGAATCCTACTTTATTAGGTAGTGTGTACTCTATGTACAAGTGATTGTGGCCCATATTTATATCTTTCTGATAAGCACACTTTGAGTTCTGCCTAACAACCACCCTATCTCCCTCTGGAAGCTTTCATATACACCCATCTTCATCACTAAGTTGATTGTGTTAGTCAGCTGGAACAAACTAGTGTGTAAGGCAGCACCTGCTATGCTTTCTGCAACTGTGGAAAGATTAGATTGGTGCACTGCATCTGCCGTTCATTTCTGTAGTACACCAACCAGAGACAGGGTTATCAAGAAGCCAGGACAGGAATGGCTATGGAGAGTCCTAGATGTATTTGAAACCAGGAGAACACAGCTCCTTTTTTTTAAACTTTTCTCATTGCTGGGACCACATACTTTATAAACAGTACTTTAAAAGAGGAGAGGTTCATTTTGGCTTTTGATTGCAAGGTACATAGTGCATCATGTTAGGGATATCTCAAGGGAAGATCTTGTTGTGTGGCAGGACTGAAAGCGAAAGAGCTGCTTGATCATATCTGAATGGATCAGGAAGCACAGACAGTGTGGAAAGTTGAGTGGCCTGTGAACCTTAAATTGCACCACCTCTCCACAGTGACTCACTTCCTCAACTGAGGGGCTACAACCTAAGGATTTGTATATAATCACCCAGAACAGCATCAACCAGGGGCCCAACATGGAAACACTTCAGCCTCTTAGAGACTTTTTTTTCATCTTTTTTTTTTTTAATGGATGTTTTCCTCACAAAATATATCCTGATTACTGTTTCTCCTCCCTCTACTCCTCCCAGGTCCTCTTCCTCTCCCCTCCCATCTGCATTCACTGCCTTTCTGTCCCTCATTAGAAATAAGTTTCTAAGGGACAATAATAAAGCAAAATATGATAAAGTAAAATATAATAAGATGAAACAAAAACTAATTCATCAGAATTGGACAATACAAACAGACAAGGAAAAGAGCCCAAGAGAAGACATAGGAAACAGAGATCCACTCATTCACACCCTTAGTAACCCCATAAAAACACTATCCTGGAATCCATCTATAAATGCAGAGGACCTGTTGTAGATCTGTGCAGGTCTTGGCATGCTGCTTCACTCTCTGCAAGTTCATATGAGCTTGGCTCAGTTAATTTAGAAGGCCTTTTTCTTCTCATGTCTTTCATCCCCTTCAGATCTTACACTCTTTCTGCTATGTTTTCCAAGGGTTTTCCTGAGTCCTAAAGGAAGAAATTTGATGGAGCCAACCCCTTTAGGGCTGAGTGTCTGAAGGTCTGTGAGAGACATTTTTTTTAAATACTTTATTTTTTTTTCTTCAAGTTACATCTCAGTCACAAACCCCTCCCTATTCCCCCTTCCAATCCCGCCCTTCCACCCTCTTCCCCCCAGAAGTTTCCCCTTTCAGTCCAACAGATGGTTCCTTCTCTTATAACAGTAAGTATTATACAAAACAACAGATATGAATATGCCACATTTATGAGAGTTAAATGGCCCAGTATACCTTCCCAATGTCCAGTTTATACATATTTGGCCCCTGACTTTAACATTCTACTATCTAACCATCTCCATGAGTTTAAAGGTCTATATCTGACTCAACATTCATACTAACTTGCAACACACTTTTAAGAGTATCTTCTTAGATCTATAACACCCTCTTGATTCCTAAACAACTCAAAATTTAAACTATGAGACTCTAGCTGTCTATTCTTCAACCACCTCAGAGACCTGAGAGGGATAAATATATCTGCTTATATAGGAAGTGCAGGGCCTGCAGCTTCCAAAACTAAGAAAGGACATACCAATGACTGCCTGGACAGTTCCCATTTTCTCTCCATACATTCCTGCATCAGTCTTCAGCCTTTGGGTCCTGTTTCTCTGACAGACATTTGTTGTAGATCAGGGATTATGAAGGACTTACCTACCCTGTCTTGGTAGAGTTAGGCTGTCGACTTCCCTGCTACCAAGTTTTGTCCTTTTTGGACAGCAGTCTGTCTGCAGTTGGAGCAAGGGGTTTTTTCATGCCAAGAGATAGGCTTGCCACTAATTCAACCATCTTACAGTGGAGGTTCTTCGATGCTTATCTTCTACTTGGAGTAGAATAGGGGGTGCTGTCAGGCACTGATATGTCTCGATATCAAAAAAAAAGAAAATCTTGATTTAAGATAACATCTTTGAATGCCATATTCTGCAGATCTCTTGGGGTTTTTGAAGATGCCCTATCCATCTCTTGTATTTAGATAAGCAAATGTTGCTTGTCTCTTAGCAACTTGATTACTGGATAGTTTAGAGAATATCTGTGATAGACTGTCATAGTAGACGTAAACTACCACACCACAGTCCTGCTTGGGAACATCTGGGCTGTAGCCGGGATATTCCTGGAAGGAAGGCATGGTTCAATTAATATCCTCTACAAGGCAGAAAGAACCCTTACTTCTAGAATCTGAAGGCTTTCATTTGACAGTTAGCCAAATCTTTTAAGGACATTTCCTTTTTGTTGTTGTTGTGCTTTTTTTTTTTCCTTTCTTTGAAATACGCACAATAAAAGATTACCTCATTGCATGTTTGTAGTACCAAATGGAGAGGTGGGCAGTTCTCCCTAACATACCGTCTAAGATCAGCTCTCCATATCCTATCTGCTATGAAGTGATGAAGCTAATAAGAATTAGGAAGTTAATGACAATCCACTGAATTATAATAGATATCTTGGCTCTACCTCTAAGGTTGCAGCATGACTCTAGATACCCTGTTTTCATATTTCTACCATTTCTCTCCCCTTGAGACAGTCTCCCTTATAGCCAAGGCTAGCTTTGCAGTCTCTGCAATCCTCTCCCCTCAGTTCCTGAGTGTTAGGATTCTAGGTGTCAGCCATCATGCCTGGCTCTAGTGTCTCCATGACTTGATCTCCTCTTCTCATGATATGACGAGCCATACTCAATCTGTAGGATCTCTTTAAGCTACATAAAATTGTGTGACTCTAGGAAACACATTCACTCACTTCCTGGGCCAGAGTTCTTAAGGGGTGATTATCAGATTTCAGAAGCATGGATAAGATCTTCAAGGATTGCTTTTGCTTAGACTGTGGGACAGATTATGAACATGCCCTCCTCCCTTTCCTGATTTTTTAGTTCTAAGAGGGATTTGGGTTTACATACAGGAACCAGCATCTTTAGCTCTCTCTACTTAGGGGTTTGTAGACCATCCCCTCCGCCATTTATTAAGAAGTTGTGAGGGAATTCCCAGAACTGTCTTTTAGAAGAAGAGAATGGTAGAATTGGAATGATCCTGAAATAACCCTCTTGGAGAGCTTCACTCAGGGTGGTAGGAAAAGCAGCATTGTTTCCATGCCTGTTAGTTTTTTTCTTCCCTCATGTTTGCAGGAATGAGGATTACAGGAAGATTTTTTCATGGTATTAAGATGCAGCTGTAATAGCATAATATTCCATCACATCTGTGGATTTGGTTCAAACACCTTTCTCTTTCTTAATATGCCTTTCTTGGACTAAAATGGTCCCCATCTGTCAGTTCCATAGCTACCCATATGTTGGAATATTTTTATCTTTCTTTCCATCCTTTCTGTCTCTCCACATTTACCTGTATGGCACAAAAAATTCACTGATCTAAACTGAAGCTTAATTTGGATGGAATATGCAGTGACTAATTTGCTTGGCTCAGCTGGGTTCCCCTGCCCCTTAGATTTGGACAGTGAGGGGCTGGAGGTATGGCTCAGCACACAGGAAGCTTGCAGCTCTTCTCAGCATTCATGTCTGGACACTCACAACCTCTTGTATCTCCAGCTCCAGGGGATTTGTCACCCTTTTCTGATCTTAATGGGCACATGCATATATGCATGGCATACACTCACACATACATACACACATAAACACAAAGAAAGTTAAATAAATTTTTAAAATAAGATTTCAGTAGTTCGTTAATAGAATTAAAGTTTTCCCCTAGGTATCAAACACAATGGAATATTTTCTACTCATGAATGTGAACTACTTTCAGCTGCAGATAAACCTGCCTGGTAACAGATTACAAAGAAGAACCCTAAGTGACCCAGGACCATGTGCATAGACACATGCATTCTGTATGCTTTTGTTACAGGGAGCCCATCAGAACTGACCACTCAGATATAGTTTATAGCCAATTGAAAATTTTTGGTCTCAGCTGGAACTAAACTCAGACATTCTGGACCCAACTGTAGCCCTAAGCATTTAGACTAAGGGGCTTCTAAATGCAAAATCCACATCCTGGCATCTTGCTGTGGAGCTGCAGAGGGAGGTTTTGCACAAGAAATTACTTTGACAGAAGTAAGATAAGTTAGCTGGGGAATCTTGGTCTCAGGTCCTAGAAGAGAGTTGGGTAATTTTCCGTGAGATTCTCTATTAAGGAGATTAAATTCTAGTTAAACCTGAAATGGCCTCAGCAAGAAGACAAGATGGAGGAATCTCTGTACTGCCTTGCTCTGCCTCACTTTGATGTGGTATTTAGAAAAATCAAATCTGATAGAGAAATAGAGGACATCAAAGATTGTAGTTAATAAGAATGAGACCTCACACATAACTTACACAGCTTTCTATTTTTTCAATCTCCTGTAGTTCCTCCTAACCCTTAGGAAGAGCCCTTTAGGAGAGTGAGCCTGGAACCTTCCAATGTTCCACTTACTAAATTAAAATAAATAAAGTCAATAAAAATCTTTATCTTAGATGTCCCTAATTAGGGACATGGAGTTAGTTTTATAGACCCTTTAATAAATCAAAAGTCTTCAATAAAATAGAATTGTTGAAGGAGAATTTTCAAGTAAGCAGAAACCCTTTCTTGAAGGAATTTCCTAAGGAAGTCAAGCCACATGCTGCAGGAAAGGTCATAGGAACACAAGAACATCACCTTAAACAGATTGACATAGATCCATCTTCCTATTTAAAACCAATGATAGTGGGCAGTAGTAGAGCAGAATTCCCTTAAGAAAGTCTTGTATGGGATGACAAGAATAGATTGATTGGACTATAATTGCCAACTCTGAGTAATATATCTAATTTTAGAACTGTGGGCACAGTGGGCCCCATGTCTGAGTGGTTAGGTTATCCCAGCGGTGATTCTGGAAGCAAAGCTTTTGGCTTACTCCATGTCGGGTCAAAGATATACTTCAAAGTCTATCCTTCACACACAGAGGAATCTAGCCAGTGACTGTCTGCCTGTTGCACCTGCCTGCTGTCCTTTAATACACAACCTGTGAACCATTACAAGCATACCTTTCAATTTCTCTCCTACTTATACAAAGGCACTAGTTTATTCTGGTGATCATTTTGGTTCTTTTATTAGTCTTCTACTCCTATTTAATAAACAAATAGAACCCAAACTTTCCCTAATATATAATATTCATAATATTAATAGCTAATTTAGCCACTCTCATTTTTCAAACCAATTAGGAATTTAATTTTTGACAGTTAGTTTCCTGATTGATTTAGAGAAGAACTTCTGAGTCTCAGTTCTTTACTTCCCCCATTTGGATCTCAGAGATCAATCTGATTGTGAGGCTTGGCATCAAATGCCTTTAGCCACTGAACCATCCCTAGGGAAGACTCAAGAGCAGAATTCTAAGGTTTTCAACCTTTGGATCTGTGATAAAAGTTCCACAATAAAGTACACTGCACAGATGGTCAACTTAGTAAGAGTCTCAGTTTCGCTGTTATGTGAAAACTGTTTCAACAACATAGATTCATTAATACAGTACCTTTATATTGAGGCAATTATTATGCAGGGTGGTAATATAACAAAGAATTAAGCTCTACAAAACACATAACATATGTCTGAAAGTTCATTAATGTCTGAAAACCCTACAATTATGATAGATTTCTCTAGGTGCCTCTGTTGAAACCCTTCATGATAGAAGACCTTATGTTGACAGTGGACCATCATCAGTGAGTGTTTGAAAAGTCACTGTCCATAGAATGTAGAGTGACTTAGCTGCCTTATATACAGACCTGGCAATATGCTGGTTCACTCTATGGATGGACCACAATTAGTGCTGACACTAGATCAATGATGTACAGATGAGGATGCAAAACTAATTAGCACAGCAATTGTTAGATAGCGAGTGTGTGTGTGTGTGTGTGTGTGTGTGTGTGTGTGTGTGTGTGTGTGTTATTTCCAGCCCAAGCATTCTGGCTGTCATCTTGCTTATAACCTTTATTACATCCCACTTCTCTATAGACTAATACATGCAAGTGAGCTGTCCATGTTCTAATCTACTCTGGGTGTGGGTGCATGGACAATAATAGGAGTGTTGTGGGGAGGAAGTGAAGGAGGGAGGGAGGGACACACATACACAGAGATGCTTTATGAGTTTCTTTCTTTCTTCCTTCCTTCCTTTCTTTCTTTCTTTGTATAGTGGAGATTGAACCCCAGAGCCCCCAGTTCTATTATTATTACTATTTGAAACTGCAAATTAATTAATTATCATAGTTATTAGTAAATATAAACTGTAAGATTAGGCTGACGGAGTAGCCGGCATCTTGGCAGAGGAGTGGGCGGCCTGGCCCATGTGCCTTAACCGGTTGCCTAACTTATCCTGGAGAAAGAGCCCAGGACCAAGGGTGGCCTACACCACCTGTAACCTAAACTCTGTTAATTAATATAAGTTGTTATATTAGGCCAGTAGAATTACCAGCAGCTGGGCGGGAGCTTTGCCTGGGCTCAATGGGAATTCGGGAGTCTGGAAGTCCAACGGACTGCTTGGACTGAGGGCCTATAAGCTGTCGCAGTCTTTTTCCCTATAATTAAATACACCAAGACCTTTTAATGTTTTAATACTTAGCCCTTAGCTGGGCAGACTCTTGATTAGCTACTCTAAGTTAATCTGGATCACCTAATCCCAAACTGCCATGTGCCCGCGATTACCTTCCAGCATTCTCCAGGCGTCTGTCTCCTTCTGTGACTCCAGGTGGAAAAAGAGAGAATCTCTGTGTGTGCCCAGGGTTCCTGTATAATCTCAGGAAGTCCTGCCTTCCATACTCTTTCTGCCCAGCTAATTGGCCATAAGCAACTTTTACTAACTAATCAAGAGAATGCCTCAGAAGGGGCAGTAGCCAAATCTCAGCATTGAATTCAACCTATCAGAAGCAATGATATTAGACTTTCCCTCAACAACTATTAATTATTATTACAACTTTTCATTTAAAAACAAGGTCCAGGCAGTTACCCAGACTGGTTTTGAACTTACTGTGTAACCTAGGCTGGCCTTGAACTCGTGATCATCCAGCTTTTGTCACCAAGTCCATTCAAGGTCTTGGCTAGTAGGCCCAGTTATCCTGTGGTTTTCAGCAGCACCTCCACCACAGAGGGATTTGTGGTGACAGGTAGCCATTGTAGACAGGGAAAAAGAAATCTATGTTGGATGTCCAAAGCTGGTGCTTATCTATTCCCACCCCTGGGTTTTAGTGCTATGGTTCACTGCAGCCTCTTGAAAATGTGCTTTCTGTTTAGGTGTCTAACTTCTTGATGTGTGAATTACAGACATTCCAAAGCATTTACAGTAAACAGGAATATTAAAGCTTTCATTTCTTTTTCTCACATGTCCCTTGAGAGAGGGCAATTATTTTTAGATTCATTGTCACTTAACATTTGAAAATTATTTCTGGATCTGAGTGTGTTTTCTTTTTCTAAAGAGATGAAGTTATGTCTATGGCTATGTGAACAAAACATGTTGGCTCCATGATTTCTTCTAAATACTAAGGTCTGTGATTTTGTACCAAGACACTATAACAGGCAAAAATTCCCAGGGATTTGGTCCTTAGGTCAGATTCTTACCTCACTGTGGAGCATAGAGATTTAAAAAAATGATTGTACATTAAAAGAGATACTAAAAATAGAAATAAACAATGCAGACATAGCTAAGCAGTAGAAAACAGAATGAAAAAGTCTAAGAACACATCTAGAGAAATACAAGGGTTCAAGAACATAGATAAGGGTCTCTGGGAAGAACTCTTCATTAAGAGTTAGATATTCTGGTCACCCTTTAATTAGGAAAATTGTGGTAAAACATTCCTAAATATTAGCACAGCAAATACTTCCTTTTTTGTTTGTTTCTTGAGACAAGGTCTTACTATGTAGCATACACCAATCTTGAACTAGTAATCCTGCCTCAGGCTCAGGAGTGCTAGATTGTAGACATGCACCATCACCATAATAAGGTACCACACATATGTTATCTGCAAGTCTAGAATATGTGCCTGAATCAAACAGAGACAGTTTTTAGATACTATGTAGGCAAGTCCTTGGCAAGTGCTGTCCACACCATGAGGTGGTTTAGTTTATTTCTATGATCCCATAGAAGGCAAATGTCTCAGAGCTAGAGGGGACACAGCTCGGTTCCTCTCTCGCTAGCAAGTCCTGATCTAAGGAAAAGCCCAGCATCTTGACCCATGACTATTACTCTAATAGCATACTTTACTGACAGGAGATTGTATTGCGTATGTGTGAATAGGAAAACTTTATGAAGTGGGAGTGTCAACAGCTAAGCTTCTCTGTTCTGCTGCTTCCTGTACTTGAGGTGAAATGGGAAGGGGAAGGAATCAGAGCAGGGACTGAATCTAACACACACGTAGAAGATGTCTGCATTTGCTCCACCCTCCAACACTTGCTATTGTTTTAGATAAGAATGAAGTTATAGTTCCTAAATTGTTCATTTATCCTACAATAGGCACTTCAAGTAGAAGTTATCTGCTCCTTGGCTTACTTAACAAATTCAACTAAAATGCAAATCATGGACTCCATTGTGAGGAATTTTAGTTTCATCAAAGCTGTGCTGAAGGTGGATATGCCTGTAATTATAGTCTCCCAAGGAGACTGAATGGGGGAGATTATTGAATTTGAGAACAGTTTGGACTATGTAGAGGCCAGGACTGAAACAATAAACAAAAACAAAAACTTGTCTTTGGTCAAGCATTCCGGTAACTTCAGTTGTCAGTTAAAAAATATATATATTTATTTATTTATCTATTGTTTGTTTGTGTGTGGGTGTATGTGTGTGTGTGTGTGTGTGTGTGAGAGAGAGAGAGAGAGAGAGAGAGAGAGAGAGAGAGAAAGAGGTCTCACATGTATCACAGGGTGTGGGGTCACAAGACAGCTTTTAGGAGTTGGTGCTCTCCTACCGTGTGCACCTTGGTGAATGAACTTTGGTGGCCAGGCTTGACAACGTGTGCTTCACTGCCTATGGAGATGATGTCTCACCAGCCTATGGTGCTTTTAGCCTTGAGTCCTACTGCCTTTGTATCTAATAGGAATTTTCAGATTTTACCACAGACTCTTGGTTGACGTAGCTGAGGATGTGTCCCAACTTTAACTGTTTATCGCACCTACTCTCCTCTGCTGGATGTTTTCATTCACACAGGCAATACCTGTTTTTAGGAGGAAGAACCCGTGTTTGAGGCCTCTAAGAGAAAAAAAAACCCGTGGGTTCTTTTTACTGTCACAGATTCACTGTGGAATATTTACCTTTGGTCACCAAAATAGGATTTTTTTTCTATCCAATTGACAAGTTCACTAATACTAGCTATTGAGAGAAATTGGGGACTGTCTTGACAGCCAGTTGTCTGTCATTTCTTAGTTTTGGAAGCTGCTGGCTCTGCATTTCCTGTATATTCAGATATATTTGTCTTTCTCAGTTCCCTGATGTGGTTGAAGACTAGATTGTTATAGTCTCACAGTTAAATTTTAAGTTGTTTAGGAATTAAACGGATGTTCTAGGTCTAAGAAGATGTTTTTAAGTTGGTAATGCAAGTTAGTATGGAAACTGAGTTAGGTATATAACTTTAAACTCATGGAGATAGATAGATAATAGGATATTAATATCAGTTGCCAAATACATATGGACTAGACATTGTGAATGTATGGTGTACCTTATAATTTCCATAATTGTGGCCTAATTATTCTTATTGTTCTGTGTTGTATTTATTGTTATAAGAAAAAGAGCCTTTTATTGGACTAATAAAGGGAGCTGTTGGGGGGGGAAGATACACTTTAAATTAAAAAAAAAAAAGGAAGAAGCAGATAGGAGGGTGAGGGAGAAGAGGGAGAAGATAGGAGTGTGGGAATGGGAGGGGGAGAAGGGAGGGGACTATGATTGAAATGTAACTTGAAGAAATAAATAAATGTTAAAAAAAGAAAAAGAAAAAAAATCTGAAACTATCTACCTGGTGAGAGCATTAGGTTGCATGGTTTAAGGGTTCAGTCCCACAAGGCTACACCAACTCTAAATGCCACTTGTAAATAATAGTTGGCTACCAATGGTTCTGATTCCCCAGCCATCCAAATGAATTTTGATTAATTTATCATAGTGACTCATGAATTTCAGGGACATATTTACCTGCATTAAGGAGTTTATTATAAAGAATCTTTTAGGGATACAGATATCTTTTGGGAGATTCAGAATAAGACTGAATTCTCCTACTAAACCATAAGCCTGAATTCCCATATGATGTGAGGTAGAACTTTGTGAATGCCATTTTTGAATGCTGTTCTTTCAAGTTCTTGGAGTGCCTTTGTTACAAAGGCATTATTGGTTAAATCACTAGCCATGGGTAAACAATCCAACTTTTGGCCTCTCTCATTTCCCCAGAGGTTGGAAGTCAGAGGAAAGCTACAGGTTCTAAACCTGTAGTCACCCAGCTGCTTGCCCCGGCAACCATTCTCTTCCTAAGGTCATGTGAGAAGCTGGTCAAATGTCATCTCATTAGAACAAAAGATGTGCCTTTCTCCCAGGAAATTCCAGGGTCTTAGGAACTGTTTGTTAGATGTCATCAGGCAGGAAATTACAAAGGTCTTAGGATTTCTGTGTCAGGAATTGAGATCAGAGATGAAATATTAAAATATCTGGCTAGTGCCCTCATCTGCAAGGATTATCTGTGTGATGAACTCTAAGACTTCTACCCCATTTGTCTAGATTACAAATAGTCTGACTGTTCAGAGCCTTTTATTGTTGGGGTAGGCAAATAGATCTGTGTTTTCTTAACATTTAAAAATGACATGTTTGTTTGTGTGTGTGTGTGTGTGTGTGTGTGTGTGTGTGTGTGTGTGTGTGTGTGTGT
>CAJQZJ010033615.1:285371-300796 GCA_907164525.1 Lophiomys imhausi | reverse complement strand
TGTGTGTGTGTGTGTGTGTGTGTGTGTGTGTGTGTGTGTGTGTGTGTATCACTGCATGCATATGGAAGTCAGAGGACAACTTGAGGAAGTCGTTTGGTTCTCTCCTTCTGCCATGTGGGTATTACGTTGGAGATCTAACTCAGAATATCAGGCTCGGTAGCTAGCTCCTTACCCAGAAACCATCTTGCCAGACTTCAGTCTGTGCTTTGTAATGAACAGAGCAGTGACTAAGGTAAAATGGTGAGCCAAGCACTAAACGTTAATCCACACATTATCAACAGAATTCAGAAGTCAACATAGGCAATATTTTATGTACCATTTTAGGAAATCAAGATTAATGGCAGGATCACCACGAGAGGCTAGAGACACATGGCTCAGTCACTAAAGTATTTGCCTTGCAAGCCAAAGGCCTTAGTTCGGTCCCAGAACTGTCATAAAGAGCCAGGCATGATGATGTACGCTTGTAATCCAAGCACTGGGAGGTGGAAACATGTTGACCCTTGATGCTTATCAGCCAGTTAACATAGTATATTTGGAAAGCTCTAGGCTAGTGAGCAATCCTGCCTTAGAAGACCCAGTGGCTGGCTTTTGAGGAATAATACAGAGGCTGGTCTCTGACCTTCGTACTTGGACACATCCTCACATGTATACATACCTGCACACCCACATCCACACATACCTTGCAGTGAACTGTTGTCATCAAAGTAAATGAAGATAGGATAACTGTGAAGAATAGTAGTGCTGAGCCACGTTGAAGCCTGAAGCAGAAGGAAAAGTGTGCAATACTGATCCCATTTTTATTTATCATCTTGCTGCATTGTTCATAATGGAGGATACACTCTTTCCTCTTGGGTCAGTTCCTGAATTTGTGTATTGAAGTCTTGAGTGCAACTGCTGTTGGAGAAAGTCCTTCTCACAGTCTCAGTGTCAGTTAGCAGCATTCTTTACTCTCTCATCTTAGTGGCAAAAGGGCTGGCCTTTAAATTTTATGGGATGGCACCTTGGAGTCCAGACTCAAAGACCTATTTGAATTGTAGCATCTTTTAGGTTGTCTTGCTCCAAACACATCTTTTCTCAGTGTTTATCATGGTGACATGGGCCTTTTATGGCACTCTGAAGTGCTTCAGAGAAAATGGAGTGTTCTAATACTGCTGATTTATTCTTCCAGGTCTCCAGCAATTTCCTCACTGCCTAATTATAAGTCTTGGTTTAATTTACTCTACACATAATGTTTACTGATGCACATATGGTATCCCATTTCAGGAAACTATACCCAGAATGGGCATTTTTGTCCTGCTGGAGCATGGAAAATTTCCTTCATAGATAGAAAATTAGAAAGCCAAGAAATTAAATCAACCTGACAAGAAATGTCCTTCAATAAGAGGGGGAAAGTTCATGTTTGCCTCTTGTAGAGATAGTCCATATCTCCTTTCCTCATTTATTTTATGTTTACCTTTTTTAAGAAAATGAGGCAAGGTCCCACTATATAAACCAAGCTGGTCTTGAATTTGCTTTAGAGCCAAGGCTCACAACAGCCCTGCTGCTTCAGCCTCCCCATGTCAGGCTCACTTATTTATTTACATTTACTATTGTTATCATTTTTTGAGACAGGATTTCATGTAGCCTTGGGCATCCTTCAACAAGGATTATCTTGAATATCTGATTGACCTGTGTTCTTCTCCCAAGTACTGGGATCATAAACATGCACCACCAAACTGGGCCTGCCCAACTTACTTTAGAAGCCACATGATTGTGTGGTTATATGCCTCTAAAGGTTTTAAGATTATTCCTAAAATAAAGGCATAGTGGAAATTGAGGGAAAAATAGGAAAGAGGAGGAGTAAATGGCCACCTAATTTGGGGTTACTTCTTGACTGTCTTTGAAAGAAAAGGATATTCATTGAGAAATCAGGAGATCTTGGAGGAAGAAGGGACCTTGAGGTCTCACCAAGGCAAAAGATGTCTTGTAAGCATCCTACCTCCTCTTCCACTCCCTCTTTCAAGATGAGTGTTCTTTATTTCTCTCACCTGTGGGTACCATTATCAGGTAATTTCAGTTTAAAAAAAATTAATCAGAATCAATGGCATTATACCTACTAAACACTGATAATGAGTTTGTGCTACAAACTGAATGCCCTTCCAAAGTTGAAGATCTAAAAAGAGCTTCATTCAGCCTTGGATGAGGGTTACTTGCTTTTAGCACCATCATTGGGGGGTTGATACAAGGGGATTGAGAGTTTGAGGCTAGCCTGGCCTAGAAAACAAGACTCTGACTCTGATAAGAAAATTATTCAGACAAAATCACTATATTTAGGGCTACAGAAAGACAGACAGACAGACAGACAGACGCACACACACCATCACCACCACCACCACCACCACCAAGAACAACAACAAAACAACAAAACCCCACTGGCCAAAGAGGAGATTTTCTGCTTAAGGGGTTCAGTTAGAAGTCATTGACCAGATTGTGGCATGTGTTCCATTATTAGAAGCAACTTCCAATGAATTCTTCTGGCTTTTTAGATTCCTAATTGCTAAGAGAGTTTAGGCTTAGAGCCTGCGAAGTCACTGAGACATAGGAACTAACCAGCTTCTTCACCTGCTAGTCCACGATGCCCACTTGTGCTTGGTGAAGTGTCACAGGCAGAGAAGCACAATTATTCCTTGACACCTTGTGACATTTGTTTCCTCTTGCTTCTTCTCTTCATTGTCTATCAACCCTCCCAATAATTCTGCAGAGACAGATTACTACCAAAAAGTTTGTTTCGTTTTTGTTGTTTTTTTTTTTAAACAGAGCAAAGTGTTGAATTTCCAATAGTAGGATTATAGTTTTTAGCAAGATGAGGTTTATAAGTTAGAGTACCGCAGTGAAGCTTGTCCTTTTTAATGATTGTAGTCTTTAAAATTGGTACACTTTTGCCTTAGTGTATAGCTCTTATTAAAACTCCCTTAATGGGAATAGCATAAGGTAAATATCAATTATTAATGAATCCTGACTTTCTCTACAATAATCATTATAATAAGCTTCCTGGTTAGTGTAATTATCATTTATTTTCTTCCTTATACCATGCATATCCATGTCCAGTCTCAGACAAGAAACTGAACTATGAATGTGATTTTGATAATTATTTTTTTTTAATTAATCCTATGGGGGAAGAAAGAAATGTGAAACATTTTTACTTTATCTGAGGGATAGCTGATTAAATTAAAGAGATGAACAGACTTGCCTGGAGGATTTGGTAAGAATTAGTTTTCCAGGTTGTGCCAAGTGCTCTTGAATTAGAGAACTATTTGTCCCAAGGAATTTGAAGATAAGAAAATGTTCTTTCATCAGATCTGACCAGAAGAGCTTGTTACAAGTTTGAAGGTTAAGCAGTCACAGCACCATCTTCTTTTGTTTCTTCTTCCATATTTTCTATGTTTTACATGAGCAAATTAATCCTATTTAGCTGCTGGGGGCAGAACTTTCTATATGTTTCATTCCTTCGATTCCAAAGAGAAACAGGCTCCCTTAAGTAGCTGCAGTTTAAACTCCGGCTCTGCAAAGGACTAAAGGGCAAAGCAAGGTAGGAGCTGTGGGAGACCAGAAGAACATGGGAGGGAGAGTACAGAGTTCCATGAGCAGGTGGAAATCAAAACTAATGAAGAATCCCTGACTCTGAGCAGTTCCACAGACCCTCCCTTGAAATCTCCAGGCTTAGATGAATGTGCCCTTAGGCTGTCTGTGTGGTTGTCCAAATGACTAGCTTATAAGGGAATAGATAAGTTGTGATCTGCCAGCTCACAGTTGTACTCATGGATGATCTTAGAACCTGGTACTGCTGCTTCTTAAGTGGATTCTCTGAGTGCTTATACAGTCTGTAAAAATATCCTCAGCAATTTTTCCAATGTAGGTGTAATGTCAGGATTTGGAAGCCATTGCAGAGTACGGCACATACATTAAGTAAGCCAGGGAACCTTACCAGATACCTTTTTAGTCCACAAAGTTTAGGGAAATAGCTAACAATTTTGAGTTTTATATTGAGCCTTTCTCTTTCTTTTCTTACCTCAAATCTTTTCTTCCACAAGGAATTTCATACATACAAGCGGAATAATGGGTGTTTCTTAGTAAAATGAGAGGCAGAGAAAGAAGAAAAGTCAACTGGGTCAAACAAGACTGGTTAAAACAAACCATATAGGGACACTAAGCATCTGGTTCTGGGCTCCTTAGTTCCTTTCCTGAGTACTATTGATGATCAGTTTTCAGTGACTTTAGAATTAATGGAGCTTGAAGCATTATGAGTGCTGCAGTAGCAACTGATGGACAGAATCAGAGGGTTAGAAGACTAACGTCCACTCATGAAAATAAAACAGGCGATGGCAAACTATTGCTGCTGCCTCAGATCCCTCCATCTCTCTGAGAGGAGAAAGTTGTATCAGTTCCTTTCTTCTTCAGCTTCACTGTCGATTGAGTAGCTCTGATGGAGACACAGTGACCTACCAAATCCCAAATCTCTCCACATGAAGAGTCTTCCCTCCTCTGCTCTAGAAGTAAACATGCCTAAGATGAAACAGACATTAGAATAAGAGCATTTAGTTTTTCTCAAATTAGAGGACCTTGAAATTGACTCCATCTCCTGTCTTTTTTTTTTCCTTAATAGCAACAGCACCAATCATTTTATAGGATTTTTACAAGTTTGGGAATGTGGTGCAATGATTGGGGCTTGCTCAGAAATGGAGGCTTTCTAGGGAAAACTTCAGCAGCTGTTAGAAATGCCATGATCTAGACCTGACCCGAATACTCCCTCACTGAGAACAAGCTTTCATAATACCAGAAGGCACCATGCAAGCTTCCAAAAGAAGGAGGTAATCAACATACCTACACACCTATGATGTCTATGAACCACATCAAAACTCGCAGGGCACAATAACCCTATGGATACAGGAGTGGTACTCAGTAACCTGGCAATAACCAATAGCTCTCTAGTTGGATTTAAGATCTGCTCAACAAGAGGAAAACTATGCCTGGTATAAGAAACCTAGGTAACTACTTAGTGTTAGTGAAGTCATGATGATTGGAGGATAATCTACAATCACTAATTTACTAAACCAGCATAATTCCTAACAACAGTGGTTCTCAATGTTCCTAATGCTGTAACCCTTTAATACAGTTTTTCATGTTGTGGTGACTCTGAATTAAAAAATTATTTTTGTTGCTACTTCATAATGGTAATTTTGCCTCTGTTATGAATCATAATGTAAATATTTGATATGAAGGATATCTGATATGTGATCGCTGTGAAAGTGTCATTTGACCCTCAAAGGGGTTACAACCCACAGATCGAGAACCACTGCCTAATAACAATCCATAAACCTTGTCATTATACCCACAGATAAGTGTAGTTTAAAGCTCTCATCAAGGAAAAGTCTCTTTGCAACAGATGGAGAACACTGCAGCAAACCAAAACCAATCAAAATGCAAAGTGTGGATCCAAGTTCCAAGGAATACATCTGAAAAATACTCCTACATCTAAGGTTCAAGGAACATTGTGGAGCCCAGCTCCAATAGAGCCCTCTAGGAAACATTCCCACATCTAAGGCTCAAGGAACATTGTAGAGGAGGAGGCAGAAAGATTCTTAAGGGTCAGAGGATCAGGGAGTTTGTTGTGAGAGTGTGTCTCCTACTTGTAAAGTCTAACCATCACATGAGCTGAATGCTATCAACAAATATATGCCGAACTGGATGGGAAAAAAACTGTGAAGCCTCAACACTACAAAAAGAACTATAGGAAACTGAGCAGAGCTGGTAGCAGGAGAGGTAGTCATTCCCAGGGAAGAACACACCAATTAGTTGTCCAATGGCAAACAATCTTCTCTGAAAACATGCATACAAGTTACATTATACAGACTCAACACACATACACACACACACATTTATATATATGCTTGTAAAAACAATTAGTAATAAAGTTGACCAGGGAGGGGTATATGGGAAGATTTAGAAGGAGGAAAGAGAAAGGAGAAGTGTAATTAAATTATAGTCTCAAAGATCAAAACAACAAAAAATAATAACTGAAAAGAAAATGCAATGCTTTGCAATAGTTAAAGACAACAAGTAAAAAACACATCATGAAATAGCAGAATTCCATAGGGAAAAAGTGGTTCTAGGGAACTTGGTGTTATCCATGATTGGACTAAATCAGGAGAGGGTAGTAGATGGTTCTGGAGGCTTCAGAAGTACATTTATTTGTGACATCACCACCAATAATTGGGTGCCTGTTACCCTATCCCCTCATTCAAGTGACATTTTAGTCCAGGGTGCCACCCTAATCTGTTGACAGGACATGCCACTCCTCAGGTACTGGAGAAGGCGCTGGCAAGACTTTGGCTGGGCTCTTCTAAGATGTTCTTATATTTGTACGAAGATTTGTCTAAGACCCAGAGGCACATGCTGGAATGTAGAGTGGCAAGTACATATATTTATGGATCCAGATGACTCTACCTGCCACAAATCCTGCCACATTTGGCAGGGGTGCAGGGTTGACTCTGTCAAAAGGGAGTAATGGATTTAGATACTTACTTTCTATATCTTGTCTTAAACTCTTCAAATGTGCTTTTCTTTTCTTTGTTTGAGACAGAGTGTCATTATTTAGCTTTGGTTGTCCTTGAGACTGCTCTGTAGGTTAGACTTGTGTGAGCCCTCTGCCTCAGCTTTTCCAGAACTGAGATTATAGGTGCCATGGTACTTGAATAGATGCTTTTAAAAACATTTATTATTATTATTACTATTATTTTTTTATTTTTATGATTTGCCTGGGTGTGTGCATGCTTTATACATGCAAAGGCCAGAAGATGGTGCTGGATCTCCTATAACTGTAGTTATCAACAGTTGTTGGCCACTTACATGATGGGAAGTAAACTTAGGTCCTTTGCAAGAACAATAAATACTATTCCCACTAAGCCATCTCTTAAGCTCCTTCTTATACTTATTTTTTAAGTCTTCTTTAGTCAGCCTGTTTTCAAGCCTATATTTTCAACTACTGTTACCTGCCTATCAATTTTAGAGGAATTAAATCACTATTTGAACAGCATTTCTCAAGCTTCATGAAAGTTCTTGATGGGGTGAACTTACATTGTTACTCATATACTCTTGAATATTTTCACTTGATTCAAGTAGCTGTACCTATTGAAAGCTGGTTAACCAAAGACCTTTGTTGAATAGTCAGGATGATATAGCCAGACATTATTTCTAGATCTCCTTTTGTCCTGAGAAAAGATGGGGAGGTGACGAATAAAGCTGGTAATGGGTGGTTCACTCACATGTAGGAATGAAGAAAGGAAAGGAAGGTGGCTTGAGAAATTTTGTCCAGTGGAGGTTCTAAGCAACTCTTCCCTCAACCCAATTTCCTGATAACAAATCCAAGCTCTCGATTCCACTAACGTTTCCTCTGAGAAAACCAAGAATTTTACTGGGCTTATTTACACAACTGAGTAGTGATACTGACAGGAAGGAGGGTGAACCCAACACAGCTACACTGGAAAGTCTGTATGTGGTACGGATAATGGCTTCTTTTGGCTGTGTTGTGGGAAACTTCTCCCTTAGTATTTGCAGCCTGTATATTCTAGCTCCTCTCCAAGGCCATGAACAATTAGGACACAGTTGTGTGTAGCTTGTTGAGAGGAGTGGCTGTGTACTCAGGTGAGTATGTGATGTCCTGCTCTGCCGCTCTTTCTTTGTGGTAATATCAATAGTCAATAAGCCCAACTGTGATGATCTTTTGCAAACAGGTACAGTTGAACTGATAAAGATCATGGCGGTTTGCTTTAGAGGGTAGTCCTGTACAAAAAAAGTTGACCTCTTTCCAGTTAGGTTTTGTGAGCTTGAACATCTAGGTCCATTAGCATATGGGTTATAAGTTAAAATCACACTGTACTCAAAATACCTGGCTGTGGCTTTAGGTATGTTCAGCCAGAGGACTTCTCATTCCTTACTAAATTGCATAGTCAACTACACAAACGCTTGACCAATAAGCTTTACCTTCACCCTATCATGATATTCTAAGGAAGGTCAATGAAATAAGTTTTCGGAAAGTATGCTACCGTCTAGAAAATCAAAACATTCATGGGATTATTGTTGCACTAAGCAAGCAGCTAAGGACTAAGGAGACCTTACAAATAAACAGAATTCCAAATATCCTGGTAGAGCTTGGCTAGGGGATTGGAGCCAAGAATTTAGTAGAAATGTGTATTATACCTCTCGCTCCACCACTTAAAAACTTCCTGCTGTGGAAAGGTCAAATATTCCACTCTAACTTAAAAATCACACTATCTAAAGAATGTCAGGTCTGGCAGAAGATGCGGGTATCTGAGAGGAATTCTATGAGAGAATAGTCTTGAGCAATGGGACAATAAGTAAATGTTAAAAAATGATTTTATATTACAGTGCTTCATAAGCTGATTTACAACACATTTTCCAGAAAGAGCTCATGCTTCCCTCTAGAAATCATCATTTGGGAAGCCAGTATGTTCAAGGTCATCACTGTAGCTTCTTAGTCATTGGAGAAGGGGACAGTCCAATGTTTAGCTATGAGAGAAAAATGGGTTGTTTTATGTATTGTATTGTATTTTTGATCAAACATGCTCACTGATGAACTAAGAGTTTCAGGTGTGTATTTTGTAAAGTTTCAGGTAGAAGGACTACATGAGTGAATACTAGTCACCATGAGGTTGGAGAGAAGATATGAAGTCTGTTTCCTCTGTGACAACTATCCATATTTCTTTTAAAAGCAACAACAAAAAATTATGTATGTGTGTGCCTGTATGAGCTTATATGCATTGCTATATGCAGTTCCTCTGGAGTCTGGGAAATGATACCAGATCCTCTGCTATTGGAGATATATGTGATTGTGAGTCTTACTAATGTGGATGCTGAGAATGGAACCTGGGTCCTGTGCATGCACAGTAAGCTCTCTTAACCAAGGAGCCATCTTTCTAGCCCCATTTTCTGTCTTTCTTCTCTTATAATTCCTACTTCTTTAGGATAAATAAATTAGCAGTGTACTCATACTTTCTGGAAGACATTTCTCCCTCCATTTCTTTGGGAAAACACTTAAATCTTCTTAACAAAGTTTGAAATTTTTGTAGATTTTTTTCCCTCTTTATGGATCCATTTTTCCCCTTTGAGATTAGACCAGAGTTTTGCAATATGATGCTTAAGGTAAATAGTTAGAGACCACTTTCAATATTCCAGGGAAGAACAGCTACCCATTAAAGGGATGTAAGAGGCCTGTAGGTCCTTGTTCACACAAACAAACACTAGGAAACCCAGAAATGTTAAACACACAGTGTTGTCTCTTCCAAGAGAGAGATATTTAACCTGTTTTCAGCCTACAAGACTTGTGCTAGAATTATTTAATAGACCTTTGCAGGTCTATCAGGAACTTATTTCTGAGGCCCCTATCAGGAACTTATTTCTGAGCCTAGTTCCTCAGTTAATTTATAGAATCTATCCTTATGGAAGATGCTACTTGTACTTTATAAGAGTTTTCATGTAGATTTGAATGCCTAAGCTTTGTTGTGCACATGGGGCTCAGTTAGTTATCAAGAGAAAACTGGTTTCCCCCCAAATTGTGCTATGCTTAAATATGCCTAAAATAGTCTACTCAGAGTTAGACTCTCAAAGTTTGAAATAACACTGGCTGCTCAGTCATGTTCAACCGAACTTCCTGCATCTCCCAGATCTACACTTTGCTGACCCTCGTGGTCACAAAGATCCCCATGAGGAGACATGTAGGGGTGTGGTTCTCCAGGTGACGTACAGTACATAGTTACCAGAGTCTCAAGCAAGCTTAGTCATGTACTAATCTGGTTGGCTGGGGAGAGGCCATGTGTTCTCCTCTTCTAGTGGGAACTGTTTCATAGTCATCAAACAGCTTCAGCATTTTGGACTTTGTGCAAAAGGAAAAAAAAACTCTTTTGTAACATCAATTTGAATATAACTCCATCTACACTATAACCCCATCATATCTCACCCCAAAGGCAGACAATCATTTTTTAAAAGTTTATTTTTCTTCTCCAGCTTATGAGTCAATGTGTGTTTTTCTTTTCTTTCATGGTAATCCCCTCTCAGGAAATAGGGAAGTACATTGTTTATACAGGTATGATCTGCTAACTGTGTTCTTTTGAATTTACAGAAGAAAATGTCATTATTTACATTGATAATAGGCTTAATTGGGTAAAATAGAGTGGTAGTGCTGAGCTAATACCTTTAAATGTCTTGTCTTAAGCAATTAATATTTCCTTGTCACACAAATGCTTAAACAGTTGGAAGAAAGCCTTGTGTTCTTGACTGCTGTCAGACTTAATGAATGATTTTGTCAAGTCATTCCTTTGTGCTCTGTTTGATTGACAGCTAAATTTTGGTCTCCCAGTTTATGTAAAAAGTGATAACTATGCCTTTCATCTTGTGGGCAAGGACATTTGAACCATTCTAATAGTCAATTTCAAGAGCAATTACATTGCCTGTTTACTGGAGGGGTTAAAACTTGTGTCACTCTTCATCAGGGACACAAGTCACAGGGTCCATGAACTAATGAAGACAGTATTGGTGTGTCTCTATAGTTACTGGATGATACCAAGATCAAGATATTCTTTGCCCCACCTGCTGAGACAACTTTCTCTCAGCTGTGAGTATTCTTGTGTTTAGGGACAGTGCAACAGATATGTTAGGATGAATGTGGTTTGATCCTAGTACTCTTAGGAATTAGAAAAAATTAGATTGTTAGGCTGGGAGTGATGGCGTACACCTTTAATCCTATCATGTGAAAAGCATAGGCAGGAAGAAATCTGTGAGTTTGAGCCCTGTGTGATCTACACAGTGATTTCCAGGCCAATCAGGAACATATAGTGAGACTCTGCTCCAAAAGAAAAAAGCAAAACTGATTGCTATATTGTCTGGGTGTTATTAGGAATGTTCTCCTTTCAAAGATCTCTTTATACTGAGGCAGATATATGGGCTCACCTCTACCACCAAAGGCTTGAAGATTTCCTTGCATGATGGAATTACCACATCAAACCAAGAAACATGGATCCCCAATCATTTCTGGGAGGAGTTTCATGTTCTTTGGCTCCAACCCAATTAGAACTCTGAGAAACCCATTTTACTAACATTGTTACAACTTTCTATTTTAAAATACTCTTTCCAGTCAGTGATCCACAATTGGATAACAGCAAGTACAATTGTCTTTATGTACTCATGGTGCCAGGGCCCCCTTGGATAAAATCTAAAATCTGCAGGTGCTCACTTCTCTTACATAAACTGGCATTATATTTGCAGATAACTTACATATATTCTTCCATGTACTTTGAGTCACCTCTAGGTTACTTACAATACCTAACACAATATAAATGTTACACAAATAATGGCGATGCTGCTTTGTTTGGGGAATAATGTAAATATATTCTGTGCCTTCTCAGTACAGATACATTTTTAAATGTTTCCTATAAAGGACATATTTTCAATGTTTTTTTTTTAAATCACTATATAATATGTTAGAACAAAGTATGTTTCTGTGGTTCTTCCCTTCTGTCTCCCCCATTTGCTACTTCCACTGTTCCTCCCTCATAGCTCCTCCACCCTTAGACAGTTTCCTCTTTGAAGTCCTTTTACTTACTCCCCAACCACCTAATTGTCAATTAAATTTTTTCAGTCAAAAATTTATGATGGTAGACATGGAATCTCTGGATAAAGAGCCAACTGTATAAGCCATCTATTTCTGTATGCCTATATCTCTGTCTCTGTGTATACATCTATTAAACTCTATTATCTATCTATCTATCTATCTATCATCTATCCATCTATTTATCTATTATCTATCTACCTATCTAGGTTCAGAGTCAAGCATTTTTTCAATACTCTTAAAGTCTCAAGAAGTTGGAAAGTGCCGTGTGACCTTCTAGAAGGTTCCTTTTCTTTATAGTAGAGTAGTGCTGAGGATGCACTTCTTCCCTAACTGGGTTGGAGAATTACTCACATTCCCTGGACTATTTACCTCCCAGTAAATTTGTCTGCTTGTTCTTCCCCTTAAAAGTTCTCTTCCTTTTGGTTTTACTATCTCAGTGGTGCATCATTTACCTCCCTAGAAGTACTTGTTCCTAATAATTTCTCCAGTTCCATTCTTTAAAGCCATGATTTAGGTAAAAATTGCATCTCAATTGGTACAAAGTAGACATAGGTTGTACTTGCTAGTGGTTTAAAGTGGGAATTCTGAAGTCAAAAGTCCTCAGTGCATACCACCTCTCTGACACTTAAGAGCCATGTGAATATGAGTGAGCCACCACTTAATTTTTTTGCTTCAATTTTCTCAACTCTGAAGTGGAGAAGATGGTAGCCCACTTGTGTGTGTGTTTGTGTGTGTGTATGCGTGTGCATGCATGCAGGTGTCCATGTGCATACATGTAGGTGTCTGAGCAGGACCTCTGGTATCTTCTTTTCCCACTCTCACTCTCACTTCCCTTAGACAGGGCCTCTATCTGAGCTGAGAGCTCACTGTGTCAGCTAGGCTGAGCTCCTGTGGTCTGCCTGTTTCTATTCTCCAATGCTAGGTGCAGGTTCATGCAACCATGCAACCATAAAACGATACAACCATGTCCAGCATTTTACATGGATGCTACCAAGTCACATGCAGGTTCTCAAGCTTGGACAGCACATATTCTCACACTCCGAGCCATCTCCCCAGGCCCATTGCCAGGTCTTTGGGTCAAAATAAGTTTTCTAAATCTTTAGAACAGTGACACAAAATAAGCTCTAGATAAAGATTGTTAATATAAAATATGAATATCCACTTTGTCTATTCCTGCCCTCTCTTCACTGACCCTTCTTCAGGCACCAGTACTGGTCAATGGTTTCTGTGTATAGCATCTATTCTCACAACCTTTCTTTGGGTTTCTTATCCTGAACCCTAGCAGTTGTGGGCTCAGTTTTCTGCTAATATTTTTCTGCCACCAAGTCAAGCTGCTGCACCTGCTGGACTGAGGCCATCTGGAGATCCTCAATAATCGCTCCTATGAACCCCGAGGCAACCTTTTGTTGTTTCTTCTCATGAAAGCAATTACCCTTGCCCATCATGTAGGAAAAAGAGGACTTTGACTCAGACCTGTGTGTGCTGGGGCAGAAAATGAAATCAACAGATGGAACTAAACACCTGTTCCTGTCCTTCTGGAACAGCTCTCATTGAAGCAACTTTTTAACTAAAGATCATTTTTAACCTAAACAAATATGAAATTTTAGCCTTGATATTTTTAAATAAGATCCATGACTATAGAATGGAACACAGCATGCTTTCAGAAATAAGCCTGCATTTAAATGAAACCAAACTAGTCAGATAACTGATCAAACACTATTTCTAGGACTTCTCTTCCACCTTCTCTGACAAGGTGACTCAATGACCACTAAAACTTATTCTCATAAAGTACATGCACAATCAATCACTTATTGCTCTACAGTGTATTGGAATAGGACCCAAGGGGCAGAAACAATAGAAGTTGTTGCTCAAATGTTTTTCCTTTTCCTGTGGCTGGCCTTGGCTCTTGGCAGATCTGACTTAACCTAAGATGACCAAATCAGTTCTGTTCAACAAGTGTCCCATACCCTGTCCCTTGGATGATAATCAAGTGCCTCCATTTTCTTTCCTGTTGCTCTGACAAAGCAACTTAAGACAGAAAGGGTTCTATTTCAGCTCACAGTTCAATGGTATAGTATATCAGGGCAGGAAAGTCAAGGCACCAAGAGCTTGAAGCAGGTGGTCATATCACAGAGAATAGAGAATGCATGTATACTGCTACTCAGTTTTCTCCACTTTATATAGCCCACTACACTCTATCCAGGTAATGGTCCCTCTGATAATTAGGATGGATCTTCCAATATCAATTGATGTAATCAAGAGAATTGTGTACAGATGTACACAATGGCTTATCTCTTAGCAGACTCCAAGTCTAGTCAACTTGGCAAACCATTAAAGAAGGATAACTTGATTGTTTCCTTCTCAAGGGAAGTGAAGAGAGCAAGATCTATAAGCCCAATGGCAGCATCATGTGGATTCTCATTGGATCTGGACCACATGACCAAATCAGTGTCTTGGAGGCCAGGCTCTGTGCTATAGGGTTATATAGAAAAGTCATAGTAAGGTCAAGCTAATTTAATGAGTGTGCTTCATTTACCAGAGTTTCTTCAAGTGCTTTTGTTCTACCATAGAGACATGTTTCCTGACTTTTATTCAGACTGTTTTCACAGTCCTGGAGGGCAAAGACTGGGTCTGGTGAAACTCAATCAAAGCATTTGCAAATAGGTGCTATAGAGAATGGATGGCTGTACTTTAATTGAGCCAGCAGAGCCTGAATTTCATGGGGAATGGGTGCAGTGGGAGGATAAAAACAAGGCCTGATGAGCTATTCATTTTGCTTTTTAGGTACTTGGTCCCATTAAGATGCACATGTGTCCCAATTAAAATGATTTTGCTTTGTGGTGTCATCAAGATAATAACCAAAATATCTCATATTTCTCTTAAGAAGAATACCAACAAGCAAACGTGATTGTTTTCTTATTGCCTTTCCTTTGGGTTCATGGATACCCTCTGTTCACCTATGCTGTTCCAAGCAGGACCAGTAACTTTAGTATTATGAGATGTGTGCACTTGGGGCACCTTGACTTATTAAAGTAGCTTTGGGTGGATTACTGCATTGATAATTACCAGAACTGACCTTCACACTGGCTAAAATTTGCTTGACTTAATGAGGCTCAATTTTTGTCAAGCCCTCTAGGCTGGATGGCTGCTGGCCCAGTCACTTCATTGCTTTGATCTTTCATTTTTAATAATAATTATAGCACAAAGCTTAAGGAATTGTGGTAAAATATGTCAGTAATCATAAAAAGCCTGGGGCAGCCACATTCAAGGAAAAATATTAAGCCTTCAGATTTTTGAGCCTTATTTGAATCATATTCTACAGCCAACTTTGCCCTTGTTGGCTATGCCTTATGTTGTAATATAAAAAAATTAATACTTCAGTTCTTAATAGGATTGTTCTAAACATGTAAGTAGTGAGACAGATATTAAGTTACCAGATATTTTAATAAAGTATCATCAACCCAGCCTAGAATCAGTGTTCACTTTTATTTCTAAAATTTAAGGTTACTGTGGTTTTCTCAGACATGTAGCTGATTGCACCTAAAGAGAGCTTCTATTTGAAGGATGTCTAGCAAAAAGAGAATGAGCTTTTTCCTGTAGGAAAGGTAGGCTTGATGAGTACTAGCTGCCCAGAGCACCATGCTAAGAAACATTAGGAAGCAGAAGTGAGATCAACATCGAAAAGTGCCAGAACTGAATCATGTCGGACATGGTGCAGGAGGGAGGGGAAGAGAGGTATGATACCCATTTGTGCTTAGCCTCA
>CAJQZJ010033615.1:264191-285361 GCA_907164525.1 Lophiomys imhausi | reverse complement strand
CCAACCAAACAAACAAACAAAAAAACCAAAACAAAACAAAAATATAGAGATTGGCCTAGGTCCCCTACTGATATATAGATAATAGGCAACTTGGTCTTTATGCAGATTCATTAGCAAGTGGGAGGTGGGGGGTGTCTCTGATATGAACTCTGTTGCCTGTTAGTGGGATACCTTACCCTAGCTGGGCTTCCATGTTGGCCCCCAGTGCAAGAGGAAGCTCTTAGCCCTCATGTGACTGATAAAACAGGATGGGTTGAAATGTGTGTGTGTGGGGGGGGGGGGGGGGTGGCCCCCCCAAGGTGTAGGAGGGGGGGGGGGGGGAAGGGGGGGGGGGGGGGGGGGGGGGGGCTCTGCTCATCCAAGGAGAAGGAGGAGAGGGAGAGGGAAGAGAGAGTGAGGGAGGGTGGAACTATGTGTGGAGGAGGGAAGGAGCTGCGATAAGAATGTAACTTGAATAAATAAATTAAATAAATAATAAATAATGATAAATAAATATAAAAATTAAAAACCCTCACCATATAGGTGTTTCTTATGAATTTATTTACTTTTCTATTCTCTACTCATACTTGAGTCACTGATTTTTCATTCTCTCTTGTATCCTACTCACTCTTCTTTTTTCTCTTTCATATTTTCATTTTTACCCTAAGGTCTTGAACTCATGCCTCAGTTTCTTCAGGGGATAATAAGATTATAGGTACACACTTCCATACCAGGCTACATTTTGTTGTTGTTGACCTTTTATTTGTGGGTGGGAGAAGGTGGGGTTTAGTACATAAATACCATTTCTGTGTCTTCTAGAGTTCCCTGTTTTATGAATCTTGGTATAAATAGTTAAAATGGCTTTGAATTTCTTTCTTCAGGGATGCCTGGAAGCCATGTATTGAATTTCCCTTTCTATTTTGACTTGTCATTTTTTTCTCACATCTCTTTTAAGCTCTTGCCAATATTTGATTTTTTCCCCCTTTTCTTGTCCTTGTAAGGCACTTGCTATGGTGTTTATTCATTTTGGTTAAGTCTTTTTAAAATTCACTATTTGCAATTCTATTTTGGAACTTAAAAATGCAATTGTTAGTTACTTTTTTAAAAAGATTTATTTTGTTTTATTTGTGTGCATGTCTACCTAAAACAAATATGTGGCATATTTATTTGTGTGCATGTGTATGAATTTGTGTGTGTGTGTGTGTGTGTATGTGTGTGTGTGTGTGTGTGTATGTGTGTGCTTGCATACATGTGTAGTGCCCACGAAGGTCAATCTCTTATGCAGACTTTCTTCTCTTGTCTTTCTTGTCCTCACCAAGTTTGTTTGTTTATTTATTATTTATATTCTTATATTTGTTTATCTACTTTTTTGTTGTTTTGATTTTTTATTATTAATTTATTTTTTTCAAGTTACATCTTGATCAAAGTACCTCCCTCCTTGTCCTTCCCTCCCTCTTACTCATCTCTCTTCCCTCTTACTTGGCTCTATCCTCGCCCTCTTCTCAGATGAGGGGAGCCCCTACATATCCTACTCCCTCAATTCATCAGTCACATGAGGGCTAAGAGCTTCCTCTTGTACTGGGGCTTGATATGGCAGCCCAACTAGGGTAAAGTGTTCTATTAGCAAGCAACAGTGTCCATGGCTCGCTGCTGAGTGGAGTTTTTCATAGGATAGTTATGTTAGGTTCCTGTCTGTTTGTGTCTGTGGGTTGTAAGATTGTTGTCCTGTGCTATATGGTTAATATTCACTTATAAGGGAGTACATACCATGTGTATCTTTTTTGGGTCTGAGTTAACTCACTTTATTATACTCCCAGTTTTCCCTTTTCTATGGGAAGCTCTGCTCTGCCAGAAGCTTGACATAGTTCAAGGTTGAACTGACATGACAGATTGGTTTGAACTCTTCACAGCTTGGTCTTCTTTAGGTCAGGGAGCTTGAGCTACAGGTGGGTGTGGCTCACCCAGAATGGGTACTGGGAACTAAACTCCATCCTCTGCAAGTGCAGGAAGTGCTCCTAAATCCCAGAGCCATTTCACCAATTTTATTTTTCAGAGAGATTCTTCTAGTGTAGCTCAGACTGGCCTAGGACTCATTCTCTAGCATAAGGTAGATTCAAGTTCATGGTACTTGTCTTGCCTCAACCTCACAAGTACTGTGATCACAGGTATGGGTCGTGATGTCTACTTCTGAGTTGTTTCTTATATCAATTTCCATTCTTCCATATCTTATAGTTTGTCTATAAAGTCTTTTATTTAGTTTTGAATGGTATATTATAGAAGTAATTAAATAATTTGCAATATTTAGAACATCATTAATGAGTCGGTGGTGTTAACTTTTAATCTGCCATTATAAATAAACACACACAGAAACTTGATAGATTTTTACAAGCCTTAGCCTGAATCGAGCAATCTTAGCCCATCTAAGCTAGCTCATAATTCTATCCCTGAATAAAGCCCCATATAATTAAATTATTGTTTAGTATTTAATTTATCATTTATGAGTTGACGCTGTTGATCCTTGACCCACTATTATAAATGAACACATAGAGACCTGAAGGATTTTAACAAGCCTTAACCTGGATTTAGCAATCTTGGTCCATCTAAGCTAGATCTTAATCCTATACCCCAAATATGACCCCATATATACATACGTCCCTTTGGACTGCTTTTCTCCACGATATGCTGGTGTTCCATACCACATGGAATGATCTTCTATAATCTACCCCTGCATGTGTCTTCTTCTTCTTGCTCCTGGTTTCTACTCTTCTTCTCCTGGTGGCTTTTCCTACCCATCAACCTCTCTGTTTCAGAAGTCCGAGCACCTTAGTCCTGCCTACCTGTCTTTCTTCTCTCTCTCCTTCTTTCACCTTCTTCTACTCTCCTTCTGGAGGCTTCTTCTCTTGGCTTCTTCTGGAGGCTCTGGTTCAGTGGTAGAATTCTTGCCTTTTCAGGGTGAAAGCATGGATTCTAATTGCCCCAATTTGGGCAACATTTGTAGAAAATGGCTAACTAAATTATTTATCAGTATTTAAAATATCTTGTAGTTAATTGGTTGGCAGTGTTAATCCTTAACCCACCATCATAAGTGAGCACACAGAGAGACCTGATGGATTTTAACAAGCCTTGGCCTGGATTGTGCAATCTTAGCCCATCTAAGCTAGTTCTTAATTCTATTCCCCAGATATGACCCCACATAATATAAATACATCCCCTTGGACTGTTATTTTCCATGTTATACTTATGTTCCAGCCCACATGGAGTGATGTTCTTCTCTCTAACCCATGGCGTGTGTCCTCCTTCCTGCTCTTTGCTTCTTCTCCTTCTTCTGGAGGCTTCCTCTTTTCTAGATCTGGAGGCTTCTTTTTTTCTTCTCCTGGATGCCTCTTCTACCCATTCACATCTCTGCTTCAGAAGTCTGAGTATCTTAGTCCCAGCTACCTCTGTCTTTGCCAATCTCAGGCCTCAGCAGTTTTTCAACCAATCAGAGACAAGCAAGGTAATGTAGCATTACTTGACATACAACAAGCAAGCTTCTGCGAGCAGGTTAATTAACACTTAGAATGCATAACTTCACCCCATCAGTATATTACCTTTTATTTAAGGTTACCATTTTCCTGTTTTATAGGCATATCTTTCTGGTATAGTTTTAGTGTATTCAGTGGCAAATTACTCTTTGCAGCCTTTTGTGATGTTTAACTTTTCTCATTTCTGTAAAGAAAATCTGCCTGAAAGTTTAGGAAGAGTTGATATGGATGTTTTTTTCTATCTTCACAGAGTTCCTTTTTCAGCTACATTTTGTAGGTGTTAAAAATGTGGTAGCTTGGTTGGTGGGATAGCTTTCATAATTTTCCTCCAGTTTGCCCCTTATGTAGACTTTCTTATGTTTGTCTCTCTTGTCCCTGAAAGTCATTTTTATTATATCTCTGCTCATTTCTTCTCTACATGAATCAATGTGCTTGAAGTATCTGAGACAGGCTAGTTTGGAATGTTCCCTCCAAGGCCCCTTCAGGTTTTCTTTTGCTCTTTCTTTTCCTTGCCCAGTCAGGACTGAAGGCAAGTCATTTCACTAGCCTTAGTCCCAGCTCCTTTCACTTGGAGAACTTCCATAACATGCTAAATGTTTCATAATATTGTAGAATTACTTCAATAACAGAATGTAGAAAGAGATTACTTGAGTATTGTCTTATGATATATACCCATAAAAGAAGACACCACAAATAACCAGCATTTCCAGAAAGGAATTTTATACATTTTTGACAAATGAATATTATAGGGACTTTAACATCACATAATCTTTCTTGTATCTTACAAGGAGAAACTTCAAAGCAATTCAGAGGGAAGTGAAACCAACTCACACAAATGCAAATGCATCCTTTATGCTAATTAGTGCCCAAAAGAACAGGGTTTCGTTCACACCGCTTCTAAGTAGTCACAAGTGAGTGTGTCACATTGTCATCACTCTCTCACATCCTTCTGATGGATGTTAATAAATCAATTTTGGAAATGTAGAGATTGTTTACCATTCTCTCTTGTGTTTATTTTTATTTGTAGTCCATATACATTCAAATGATTATGAACAAAATAGAAGCAAGGTGCTTGTTCAGGGATAGTTTTATTTTGTTTTCATCCAGCTGCCCCACTTATTTTAATAGTGTGGGAATGGTGTGTGATTATGCATTGTTAGAAGATTAGGGTTTTGTTTATTCTTACCTTGAAACATAATTCTAAATATTTTTTTTTCTGGGAACATAGCAACTGCATCACCATAGCAGCTGAGCTGGAATATTTTTATGATTGTCAGATGTTTTCTGTTTTCCCTCTATAAAGCACAAACAGTGGATGTGAAAAGGACAGGAGGCCACACAGTGGTAATGTTTCAGGGGTGGCATCAAGGCAACCCATCTGACGTCCTCTGCAATGGCTGGTTGGTACCTAGAAATCTCCTCTGCTGAAGAGCTTGAGCTCTTGAACTCCACCAGAATTCAGACTTCTTAGAGCCAAACATACAGTTCAGTGGAAGATTAGAACAGATCTTTGGTTGATGTTTTGATCTACATTTGCATATGTAATTTTTAAGAGATATAATACATACAGTCCCTAAACAGACATACATCAGTCTACCTCTTTTTCTTTCATATGATAAGAGAAAATTCAAAAGAGGGTGGACCTATTATTGTCCTAGCTTCAATTCTTTCTCTGTGATCATTATCCCAACAAAATGTGACCGAGGGGAAAAGGTTTGTTTGACTTATAACTCCAGGTCACAGTCTATTATTGTGAAGTCAAGGTAAGAGGAGGTTAAAGCAGGTAGTCCTACCCACAGTCAATAGCAGATAATGAATGCACGCATGTTTCTTAGTGCTCAGCACACCCCCCTCCACATTTGTACAGTCCAGATTCCCCTGACTAGGGAATAGTACTGCCTAGGATAGCCTGGGTCTTCCTACATCAATGAACACAATCAAGATAATTCCCCACAGATATCTTTACAAGCCAACCTGATTGAAGCAATCTCTCATTGAGACAAATTTTCTCAGCAGATTGTAAGTTGTGTCAAGTTGTCAAATAACACTAACCACCACAATTGTTTACATTGCAATGAAAGCTGGACAGTGGTTTATGAAGATTGACAATTCTATTCTTAATGTCTGTCTGCTTTTGTTTTTAACCGTAGCTGCGGAAAGCTGTGATGGATCACATATCAGATTCTTTCTTGGAAACCAATGTCCCCTTGCTGGTTCTCATTGAGGCTGCAAAGAGTGGAAATGAAAAGGAAGTAAAGGAATATGCTCAAGTTTTTCGTGAACATGCCAACAAGCTAGTGGAGGTGAGTCACAGACTTGGAGACCCAGGTCTCACAATGCAAGTTGTAGAGATGCAATATTTCTCTATACATGGCTCTTGTAGTTTTAATAGACTGCTATTTTGTGGTTTTCTTCCAAAAGTCAAGTACTAGAAGCTTTTATTTTGCCTTGACTTTCTGAGTATTCTGCTCCTTTCAGAGGAAACAAGTGATTAGCCCTCCTCCCTCTCTGTGTGTCGTGACTCTTCTTAAGCTGAAATGTCACTGCTGATTTTGCTGAGCAATGGACAGAGGCTGCAACTGTAGTTGTGAAGATTTTCCAGTACTGAATGGTGAGCTTGATTGGTAGGAATGGAATGAACATTTCCAGATGGATAATTTAGAACATATGTTCTCTGTACCCTCCTCACTCTCCATTCTACTTGCTGCACTGAAGCCTAGATTGACAGACTATTGGGTGAGTTTTACTGGAGAGACATGAACAAATGTCCATTGATAGATAGGGCACTAAGGAAAGACCAAGGAAATTATTTTATCTAAGCCTGGCTTGGTGAACTAGTGAGACTTTGGGGATTACTTACAAGAACATGGATAAGGAGTTACATACAAGAGCTTAGATAACCCCTAGTAGACAAATCACTGAAAAGCTCATCTCAACAGGGGTAATGACATCAGAAATATGCAGACCTGGGCTGCCTCTCTCAGTTAAACTTTGACCTTTATAGTCTCTTAGCACATCCAGAGACCACAGCAACTAGTGCAGGATTGTACATAGCTTGATGAGGCAGAAGAGAGGGAGTTTCTGAACATTCAAGTGAGGTTCTAATGGCCTTCCAACCCTCACCTTCTATGAGGGAATGTCAATAGGTCCAATCTTATAAGGATTTTATGAGGGTAATCACAGCTGTGCTGATTTCAAGATAGGAATGGGAATATCACGCCACATGGAGTTGCAGGAGATTTCCACAACACTGGTCACATAGTGAATTTATGGGGAAAATCCTTTTTCTTTTTTAAATAGCTGTTTAGATTCTTGTGGAAAATCTTGGGGCCAGTACTAATGTATGTTCAGGATCATAAATATATTTTATGAGGTAGAGAAATCTGAGGGAGTTTCATTATAAATCCAAAATTATACCCAGTGATACTAGAACAATATCTAGAGGGGAAATAATATCTAGACTTCCTGGATTTAGGATGTGAGTGGCTGTATTTTGGCAAAAACAGAATTAGTGGTATGGCTTAAAGAAAAAAATGTTAATCAGGAAATGTGTGAAAGAGAATCAAAAGGAAGATGATCGTGGGAAGTCTGGAATGGTTGTAAGCACTAGGTCAAAACTTACAGATAGTAAGAATTTCGCACTACGACCACAACCACTGTGGTACATTCTTCCTCTGATTCATAATAGGAACAAAATCACTGAATGGGTATATAAATGCAAGCTGAAATTAAAACAACAGGCCCACTGTTTTATTTGGATGTCAAGGAGAGGATGGAGAAGGAGCTGAGAGTTGAATGGGGGAAATGGAAAAAGGAGAAGTAAACAGGATTACTGAAAGAATGTTTTAAGGATTCAAATATTCATATGAAACAAAATAATATTAACATATAGACATGATTTCTTGTAGTTTTTATAAACAGGTGTAGAATTTATAGAAAATTCTAATCACCAGTGTGCTGTCGACACAGTGTATGAAAAAATTCAAGTGAACACTGAATGCTAAACATTTCTTACATTCAGTACTGTCAATGCCATTAATTCTGTGCATAGCCTCATTTGTAATACTTAAAATTGGAATTCAGATGTGACATTCAGCAAACTTGAGGTCAGGGTACATGAGCTGTCTTTTCTAATCATTCTTCCTTTTTTTGTGAAAGACCATAATCACCATTTTCCCTTCTTGGTTTTGTGTTCACTGTAGACGAATGTACCTTCTGTCTTTGATCCCCCAACTCTGGCAGGTGCAGAGACCTTAGGTCATCTCGATGCGTGCATCAGAAAACTGTTGCTTTCTCTGTTTAGTTGTTCTCACTGACTATGAAGGGACTCTGCAGCCAGCAACATCTTGGAACGTCTTGTGTCCCAGTGGGAGCAAAGACTAGTGTGTGGATTGGAATCAAACAATTAGTGTGATTTCTGAACTTTAAGTCTGTTTCTACTTTGAAAATAAATCTTTTTGAATTTAGAGACTTGCTTATTTTTTTTAATTTCCATGTCTATAATATATGTTATTTTACATAATGTATTGATATGATAGTTTTACATAATGCATTGATTTTATGTTCATTGACCTTTGTAAGTGCATATGTGAATTATACAATTTTCAACTCTGTCAGAATCCACTGTACAAATCATGTGTTTATAAATTATTATAGTGACATTTCATCTTTGTTAATCCTTGTTTTTATTTCTGCCTTGCCTTGTTATTGTGTTACCCTAGGCTCTACTACAATGTGCTGTTAACAGAAATGTGTAATATATCTAGATATCAGTAAAGAAAATTCTCTGTTTTACCATGAATGCTGTTATTTGCATAGAGATCAAGTTAGTTCCATTATTTGTTTCCTTGGATGTTTCAGGTGACGAGGGACTTAGGCAAGGTTGAGGACCTGAGTTCAATCCCTAGCATACACTCAGAGAAGTCAGGTGCAATAGCATCTGCCTGCAATCCCAAGACTGGAGAATCCGTGGGACTAGCAGGCAACCAGTCCCATCATATCATGTTTGTCTATCTCAAAAAATAATGTAGGGAGGTACTGAAAAAAAATACCAAATATTGCCTCCTGGCTTATTTATACATGGACATACATGTATACAGGTACCTGTACACACAGATACATGCAAATGGACACATACAAATACATGCACAATTTTAAAGTTGTGCATAAATAAAAATTATGTTAAATATTTGCTACACGTTTAAAATATATTTATATATTTTTATATTTGTGTTTGATATATACCAAATATATATGTGTGTATATATATATACATATATATACATATTAACCAAATATATACACAAACATACACACAGGACTAACATTTTCTTTAAAAACACTTCGAGGAATTTGCTAGTAAAGAAATGGGGACCTCATCTAGAATCACTCTCTTGTCCTCCCAGGAGTGCACCCTGACTCCTAGCAGTGGAGGACAGGGAGTTGGAAGTCGCCACCTCAAAGCTTGATAAGAATCCCAGTGAAGGGAAGGGCACACCAACACACCTACAAAAACCTTCTACCCACAAGTTATCCAGCTTGCAAGATGTACAGGAATAAAGATGGAACAGTGACAAAGGGAAGGGCCAATCAATGACTGGCACGACTTGAGACCCATCCCATGGGAGTCAACCCCTGACACTAGCAATGATACTCTGTTATGCTTGCAGGCAGGAGCCTAGCATAATGATCCTATAAGAGGGTCCACCCAGCAAGGGATCAAACATGCTGAGATCCATAGTCAAACATTAAGGCAGATTGGAACTAGGCCCACCACACATATGCATAATTGGCAGCTCAGTCTTCATGTGAATTTCCTAAGAAGTGGAGAGAAGACGACCTTCCGACACAGGCTCTGTCGCCAGATTGCAGATCACTTCTTCTTAATGGGGTTGCAATGTCTGGCCTCAACGGGAGAAGTTGTAGGTTTTTTCATCTGGTGCCTCCTCTCTGTGCTTGTACACATGTCATCCAGGGACAGCAGCAGAGTACTAAGTAAAGAAGGAAATCAAAATTTAAAATGTTCAAGAACCAAGTTGACCAGAAAAGACAAGAACTCCTTTCCCAGCTTAACTCCATTGCAATAATTTTAGTCCTTAAGTATTTCTTGAGTTTGGATTTTAGTTATATTCAATTTCTTACCTGTCTGTATTTTTATATATTGTTTGCTACTTTCCTTTAGTTTATTTAGTATATGGTTTTTTAAAGAAATGAGTGCCATTTTTAAAATACTTTGAAAATATACTTATTTCTATTTTCATTACATTCATTTATTAATTCATGTGTGTGTGTGTATGTGTGTGCTTGCAGTGTGCATGGCACGGTACGCATGTGGAGGTTGGTGTAAACCTTATGAAGTTAATTGTCTTCTTCTACCATGTAGGTTCTGGGGATTGAACTCAGTTCCTCCTCATGTGCGACAGCAAGAACCTTTACCCACCAAGCAGTCTTGCCAGCCCAGAAACTGATGCTATTGAATCACATTTCACAACCTATCACACAATTAGAAAACTCCTAGCAAGTATGTACTGCAAATAAAATACCAGTAAAATATGAATAGGAAGAGTTATTGGGCTTTTTGTAATTGACTTAAGAAGGATTATTTGGGATACTTTTCTTTCATTCATAGTATTTGTAAATATTTTATAAGAATAGGTGAATTCCACCAGGATCTTATAATTTGAGGAATTCAGCTGGCCAGATCTGCTGTTTTGTGATTTTTAGTCCAGTTACTGCAGGACGTCTCACTGCAACTAAATAAAATGAATATTGATATTTTCCCCTGATCCCTAGTGTCCAGCCCCTCTATGGGTTAATCAAGGACTCCTGGGTGGGCAGACTCATGATGTTGAGAACTGATCAGAGGACACCTGTTGGACCTCATTTCCAAGCAAATTGAATGGAATTTTGCAAAAATGGAATGCAAATTATGGCAACTCTCTACCAAAGTAATGTGCTTTGAGCTGGTTGAGGATGTAAATTGGGGGCAAAATCTGCATTCCAGCAATGAAAATACAAACTAATTTTGAAAATGAGATGCAAAAACCAGTCCAGCTGTCTTGAGTCTCCACACTCACTTCTCTTATTGCTTGGCCACTCAGTCATTATCTCACATTCCTTCTCCTGGGCTCTACTGGTAATGAAAGTTGCTTGCTCTATGCTGTGAGAAACTGAAGGAGGCTCTGGTTGGGCCTTTCTCTTAGATCCTCTAGTCCTTTTTGTATGCAGCAGATAGAGTGAGCTGTTTTCTTAATATCGCAATCAGATCAAGTGCATTCTCTGTCTGACAGCATGCAAAAGCTGCCTGTTTTTCTCTGGAAAGGGAAGATGGCTCTGTGAGTAAAACATTTGCCACACAAACATAAGGACCAGAGTTCAAATCCTCAACTCCCTTACAAATGCTGGGTATGGTACTGTGTGTCTCTATCCACAGTGCTGATGAAGGAATAGAGAGGCTGATCCCAGGGGCTTGCTGGTGCTTGCTGAAAACATCAAGCTTCAAGTTCTATGAGAGACCCTGCCTTGAAAAAATACAGTAGAGTACAACAGAGGATGATATCTGGTACTGACCTCTGGACCCTACACACATGCATGAAATAGATACACACACACACTCACTCTCTCTCTCATACACACATACACACACACAAACATTTTTATTCATGTGTGAGAGCCTGTGAGTTTATGTGTATCGTGCCTACGAGAGCAGCAAGGGTTTTTAGCCAATGAACCATCTCTCTACCCCAAAAGCTAACATTTTATCCAAACCTATGTGGCTTGTTTGATACACTCCTCAGATGGCAGGCTCATTTGTTGGAACCCAGTTTTTCCAGGCACCAGCCACATGACACCTTTGCTTTGTTGAATGCCCGCGCTTCTCTCCACCTTGCTCCTACTCTCTGCCCTCCTTGTCTCACCTTTCCTTCATTATCATTTCTAGCTATTGTTCTGCTCTCTGAGTGTGTCCTGTGGTGGGGCCAGCTCCTCACATTTCTCACTCTCCTGGTATCCCATTTACTTTGGAATCGCATGCATACAGCTTGACGGCCATATGATATGGCTCCTGCTAGTTTACCAGTTCCCTTAGGGAAAGGGCCATGCCTAATTGATTCCTAACAACAGCCCAGCACCTAGCTGAGTGCCTGCTTGTAGCAAGAATTCAATAAATGGATGGAGCCCAAAGAAGGAATAAAATAATAAGTGCAGCTAGCAATGTTGCTAGTTTGCTGGCCCCTGAGGTAATGTATCTTAATAGTATGTCTGCAGGATGCTAAGGGTCACCTTAGGGATCAACAGTAAAGAGGCATTGTGCCTATTTAATGCTCTGATTTACTACCAAGGAGAATATCGAGTCTGGGAACTGTATGGGGAACTGCTATCTTCTCTGAGTAGAAATGGCTCACTGCGCTGCCTCTCTGATGCTTGATATTTAAGTTACTCTCAGGCAGCTGCGAAGGTGATGTCTGAACTCCACCATTCTTCTTTCCTGGTTCTCTATCTCACAAAGAGGCTCACATTCTTAGTCTCAGTTACAAATGGCTATGAGAGAAGATGCTGGCTCTGTCTGACAAGGGCAACATCCAGGCCTGCGGAATGATGAGTTAGACACGGCCGTCTAATTTCTCTATGCCGTGGTCTGCACTGCACACACCTTGTGGACATGTGATGAGATTATTTTTTTCTGTTAAAGATTCAAGGCTTGGAAGTGAGAGACATATCCTGGTATGCGGACTGCTTATGTGACCATCAACTGAGCATCAGGATGCTTGTGTAGATGTCTTGAGTGATTGCTCTTCTCAGGAACCCCAGTGTTGTCACAGTGCTGCATTCAGTGACAATGTATGGAAAAGTTGCCATAAACTGAGGCTGTTCCATTAGCTAGCAGCATAACTATGGACAAAGCCAGGCACACTGGATCACACCTATAATTGCAGCACTCAGGAGATGGAGAGAGGAGGATTAGGTGTTTAAGATCAACTTTAGCTCCATAGTGAGATTGAGGCCAGTGTGAAGTGTGGACAGCATGAGACCACATCTCAAAAACAAAAAAACCTCAAACTTGACTTTACATTTTCTAAGAATACAGAGGCAGGATTGAGGCCACAGAGACTGGTATTTCAGCTGTAGGTGAAGGGAAGAAGGGGTTTATAAACAGAATATTGATAGGTGAGGGTTGGGAAGGAAAAGAAAAATGAAAAAAAGAGAAGAGCATCCTGGGCTCTGCATTCTATTGGAAAAGACGAGGCAGGGTGTAATTGTGTAATATGTAATATATAATGTTGAACTCTGTGTAGTCCAATATCCAGTGTTAGGAATAGTGAATGATCACAGAAGGCCTGGAGCTTGAAAGCAGTTTGCAAATTCAGTCAGACAAGACTCCCAGGCAGGCCTATGATAGCAGGTTCCCAGACACACACCTGTCCATACCAGGTACACACTCAGACTAGCACACAGGCTACCAGTGAGTGCACACTGGCCCACACAGGCTGACTGACAGTGGCAGAAGGAGAAATCCCTCACCTGATCTCAGGGTCATATTTATGTAAAGTGACACAAATGTGACATTTTGGCAGTAATGAAACTTTGAAGCTTTGGTCTGGTGTCAGACCAGAATTCATATGAGAACCATATTGTCTAAACATTAACTGGTCCTTAAGGTCTTCTCATCCCTATAGACTATAGATATTCTAGAGTAGGGAAAACAGAAGTGAAAAGCACATCCAGGATGCTACCTCACTGGTCACAGGGATTAGCACTGTGGCTAGAACAGCAGTGGAGGACATGTGAGGAATGGTGGATTTGGGTTTGGTTTCTGAGGTTGAGCTAAGGTGTTAGTGTTAGATATGAGGATGTGAGTCAGAAAACCTTCAGGATGACTCCAAGTTTTGATATTCTGGGGTAATACTATAACTTGAAAGTTTTAAAAGTCATAGGGTATCCTCCCAGAATGTTTTTCAATTGGCTCTGATTGCAGCTGTTTGAAAGGCATAGCTCTGAAAGCCTCACATGTATCTTGAGTTTAAAACAATGCAACAGGGCTTTGTAAATACTAGGGTCTCCATTCAAGAAAACTAAGAAATGATGGATCAAAAAAATACTACATGGACAGACTGGATCTGCAAGGTTTTCATAATACAAGTTTGGTATTGATGTGCCCCTTTACTCAGAGCTGACATTTCTGATCTGGCTAATACACTAACCTAGATCTGAGGTATTGAGGTCTTTTACATAATTGATAATAGAAAATCCACAAGTGCTGATAGTCTTTCAGCTACAATTTTATACTCTCCCTAGATCTTGTTTATGTCTCCTTATATAGCATATAGTTGAATCCACCATTCCAATTTTGGTAAAGTGATTCGTCCCAAAAGTCATTGCTCAAAAATGTGAGCTCCTGCAATTGATGCTGTTGGATGCCATCTCTCAAGCATATCACAAAGAACAGTTATACACTCATTTCTTAAAGCCCTACACACTCTTGCAGGATAATTATTACTAACTCTAGTGCAATAAACCATTCAAGCTGCTGATAGGTGTTGATGTTGGGTCAGAAGTTAAACTCATGCACTAATATCACAAATTTTCACTAGCTCAGTCCTCCTGACTCTACTGTTTTGATTTCACGATGATTTGTTAACAATAGAACCGAAGAATAGTAAATGTTTTTATACCATAATTCTATTGGAACTGTTGAGTAACCATGCTCATATAGTCTACCAGATTTAATTTAACCCTTTATAAAATGACCAAAATATAGACTAGAGGGCTGTGATCATTTAAATTAATTTTAAAAGAACATTCCTAAGAAGAACCAGCTGTGAGTTTTCACGATAATTTGTTTTTCTGGCATTTACACAAAAACTAGTCCCACCTCAACCAACCCTTGAAGTTTTATCCCATAGTTAAATATGCTTAGGAAGAATCACCTAGAAAAGATGAAGTACATGAGTTGTTCACATCTAAGGAGAAGTGGAAGTCAAACCACTCTTTATCTCATGCCCTATGATATTGTTAAACAAAATTCATGCATGATCTCTTTAAGTGATTTTGTAATATAGATCATAGTTTTGCAAATGAGAAGATCAAGGAAACTAGAAGTCATCATACCCAAAGTCTCCAGCTGATAGATGAGTAATACAGCAAGGTTATTCAACCTGGACCACCCTTTTCCACATGTGTTCTTGATTTCTCTGTATTTATTGGATATATATTCTCCTTAACTGCTTACCTTCTCCAAAATTGCCAGCAAGATGGCAATATAATTTTAGTCTATTTTCTCCAAATTGAACAAAAAGTAGTGTTATGTATTAAAATGATTCCCAATAAACTGCTATCTGGGCTTTCATAGTGAAATGGCCATATCAGACATTGGAAGGTTATATTCAGCATCTTTTCTGCAAACAAGTAGGAAAGGTTTTTGACCTTTTCTTGCATGAATAAATAATTTTGCCATTTCATCATCTAGAAAGTAGATGTGTGTACAAGTGTTTAGCTTTGTATTTTTCTGTTTTCTGCAATTGTTAACATGTACCTAGACATTATTCTGTTAACTTTGAAATCTACCTTGGAACATAAGCTTATCAGATTAAGGTCATACCTCTTCAAAGAAAACCCGAAAAAAGTTGCATCCAATTAAACCTGATATGGTTTGTTTAAAAGCAGGAAGATTTTAATTGCCTAGCCCAAAACACTCTTGAATGTTCATGTATTCAATTTTTTGACGTCTACAAATGTTTTTATATCAGAAAGCCCTGTAGTCAGTCAGCCTGCAGCCATAATTTGGAAGGCTGGTGCATTGGGACACTGTTTTTTGAACTAAAAACAACTTTTCAGATTACCCTGACTCCATTAAGTTTAGAAGAAGATAAAAATCAACTTCGTAGAGGCTTAATGACCAAATGAAGCTCAGTGAATAAATACTTTCCACCCTGAACTTAAAGCACAACACTGGGTCTTTGAACCTGGTGACTGGGATTTTTTTCAACCATGGAATGAACTGTGAGTGAATCCATCACTTTAAAATTTCATTTTCAGAGTTTACATAAAACATATAGTTTTGATTCACTTATCTTGATCACTATGAAATTCAAGATTTCATATTCTACAACAAAGGAAGAAACAAATAGGGGCTGGGGAGAGGGTTCAGTGATTAAGAACACTGGCTGTTTCTCCAGAGGACCCAGATTCGACTCTAAGCACTCATGTGGCAGCTCACACCTGTCTGTAACTACAGTTCCATGGTCCTCACACAGACACTCATGCAGGCAAAGTACCAAAATAAATTATAAAAAAGAAAGAAACAAACAATTATCTTTATCTAAGGTAGTTAGAGGTTACAAGGAGGATGTTCCACTACAGTAGTATCTCACTAGCTTTTAACTCTTAAGTGAGAATGAAGTTTAGGATTTTGGAGGGAACTCATACTTCCCTAGACCATGCAGGGGCTAACAATATGGAATCCACCCTTTAATATAAGCCATGACTTTGGTCGGTGATTGACAGGTGTAAGCACTTTGAATCCTCTTTGCCCTTTGAAGGGCTGGCTCTATAGCAAGCCTGAGCACTGAAAGCGTGGCACTGGTAGGTCTTCCCTCTCAGTTGCTAAACCATTAGATTACATTCCTAAAGGTAGTCTTTAGGGTGTATTCCCTTATTTGGACACTTCCTTATGCCTGACTAAAACTCCAAGTTCCAGCTATCAAAACATCAAGGTCCAGCAATCAAAATTCATTATGTGATTACACTGTCTAACCAGTCCAATCAGGACTTACCAACTTACCCTAGTATAGACTTCTTCTTTTCTCCTTAAAAAACACTCCTGCAGAAATACCTAATACTGTCTTTATCTGATCCAGAGTCAGCCCCTGCCCCTGTTTGTCCATTCAAGATAATTAATCTTCGTGCTGAGATTGTGGTGTCTGAGTGTATTTTCTGTTGTTTCTGAGGCCTCCTTCAGCCTTATATGTATGTGAGCCAATTAAAAAAAAAAAAAAAAAAGGCCAATGACAGACCCAAAGTCTATTTTGTATATTTAAAAGTGTTCAATTGTCTAAGATAATTTGTTTAGATGACTTGATATCTCTTTTTATGTATGTGTGTTTTGTGTGCATCTTTCTCTCTGGATGCTTTCAAGTTCATGCATGCTGTAGCATGCCTGTGGAGGTTGGAGGACAATGTTATGGACTCTTATACATAAAATTCCTGTGGATCAAACTTAGGCCATTAGAGTTGCCATCAACACCTTTGCTGCCTGTACCATCTTCCTGGTCCCGTGCTTTCTTTTTCCACAGAGTCAAGAGTTCTTACTTGTGAATGGACACAGTTCATTGCCAGTGAGTTCTATGACTTGCTTTAGTGTACTGTCTACAATTTATAACAAGATTCTTTGTCCTCCAAAGCCATCTTAGGGTAGGAAGGAGGTGGGAGGATATTAGACACATATCTACATTCTTTGATCTAAAGAGCAGCTTCCCCTCATCATATGTGAAAGAGAACACAAATGTCTTTAGTGAAAAATGATGTTTAATTAACCTTTAATATGAAGTAAAAGTCAAACTGTAATACAGTTGTATTTTCTAAAGGTTCCCTTGTTCCCTTTCCCACGAGAATGCTGCCCTAGGCTGCTCCAGTTCAAACATTCTGGAGTTACTATAGGGTGTTAATACCACACACTCAAGGAGCCCGGGACGTGCATCAATATTTTCACAAAATGTCATTTGTCATCAAAATACAGTTATATACTTACACAGACTGACAAGTGTTCTTTTATGCTAAAAAAAAAAAAAAAAAGGAGTCTCATGACTTAATTTCTTCCAGATCTTTTCTTTCAGGGCTGAAAGAATGAATATGTGTTTCTCAATCTGTAAATTATCCTGTGGATGATTTTGATTTTCATATATATATAGTATGTGTGTGTGTGTCTCTCTGTGTGTGGGGGGGTGGGGGGATCTGAGACAGATTCATCACCTTTTCTCACAACATAACTTTTGTAGTTAAAAAAAAAGAGACAAAAAGAGAAGAAACAGAATTCATTGACTATTACATTTAGCCCATGAAAACATTCAAAAGAATATAGATAACAATATTAAAGGTCTATAAATGTCTACTTGCAGGTTTCTCATAGTTGGAGGAACACAGGGAAACATGGCAGAAGTTAGCTAGCATCTGGGAAGTCACTGGGAGGAATAAATGGCTCCCAGGGCAGCGACACATCAGGAGTTCAAGTTATGAACCAAAGTACTGCATGGTAGAGCTATTAGCAACCTCATTTTCTCTGCTCTCACCTTGAGGCAGCACCTCTTTTCCCCATATTCCTCCAATATGATTTCTTCAATCTTGCCTCAGTTTTGCTCATTACTATGACAAGAATCTCACACTCTGCTTCAACTCTGGTGATATTGGCAGTATCTTCTTCAAGAATGTGGATTGCCCTTATTTTTTGTCTGTCCTTCCCTCTGTTGGAACATCTGGGTTATTTTTTCTCCCTCATTTATGAACCTCATTAACATAAGGGTATTTCATCCTCCCCATTGGACACTGAGGGGTGGAAGGGTGGGAGGATACTAAGGTCTCTTTCTCAGATGGATGCAAAGTGAACAATGTCTTTTGTTGGGGGGAAAAAACCATCTGTTAGGTGTTATGGTTGCAGAATAGGCAGGTGAAAACTGCTTCAGCTAGAATGTAAATTGAACACTTGTTCTCTCTCTCTCTCAAGCACTGTGTAACATACTTGAAAGCATATACTTGAAAGGACTTGACATTTTAAGACACTTGATTGTGGTGATCAAAACATTCTCTTGAGCTGAGTGTTGTTTGGTGATAGGTCAAATCATGGCCTATTTTTAGTTTACAAAACTACTTATCCACAAGCAACTCTATAGCCCTGCTGTCATTAGCATCTTCCACATCTTCAGCCTCCATGCAGAAACTGTCATGATGTTCTACAGTAAATGTGTAGTACCTTTCCTTGTATGTCATCTTAAAGTACATTTCTGTCCACATGTGAAAGGCTTCCTCACCAAAAATTTGAGGTGTTCACAGTTACAGAGCTGGGGAGATGGATCATTCTGTAAATCACACCTTCGCATGCAAAAGCTCACACGTACATCCACATTGAATTATAGATCAAATTTTTCTTTTCTTTCTTTCTCCCCACCACCCCCTTCTTTGAGACCCGGTCTCTCTACATAGCCCTGGTTCTGCCTTTGAAATTAGAGGGGTAGCCAACCATACATATCTTTTGTTCCCTTTTCAAAATGTTTATCTATTATTTCAAGTTACATCTCCATCACAGTACCCTCTTTCCACCCTTCCCAGTCCCACCCTCCTACCATCTACTCCTTATATTCTTCCTACATATCAGTCCCCCATCCCAGTTTAGCAGTTATATGAGGGCTAAGAGCATCCTCATATACTGGGGGCCTACATGGCAGCACCACTAGGGCAAAGTGTCTCACTGACAGGAAACAAAGTCTATGTTTCTGTTCCCTTTGGTGCATTGGCTGTAGTATAGTTATCCTGTATTATATCCCTAAAATCTGATTATAAGTGGATAGTTGCCATGTGCGTCTTTCTGAGTCTGGGTTAGTTCAATCGGGATGAGCTTCTCTAGTTCCATCCATTTGGATGCAAATTCCATGATTTCATTGTTTCTGATGGCTGGGTAGCAATCCATTGTGTAGATTACCACAGTTTTTTTTTTATCCATTCCTCAGTTGAGGGTCATCTGGGTTGTTTCCACTTTTTAGCTATGATAGATAAGGATGCTATGAACATAGATGAAGAAACGTCCTTGTGGTTTGGTGAGGAATCATTTGTACATATACCCAGAAGTGGCATGGCTGGGTCCCAAGGCAGAACTATTCCAAGTTTTCTAAGATATGGCCAGACTGATTTTCATAGTGGTTGTACAAGCTTGCACTCCCACCAACAATTTACGAGTATTCCCCTTTCTCCACAACCTCAGTAGCATGTGCTGTCATTTGAGTTTTTGATCTTAGCCATTCTGACAGGTGTGAGATGGAATTTCAGAGTTGTCTTGAGTTGCATTTCTCTGATGATTAAGGATGCTGAACATTTCTTCAAGTGTCTCTCAGCCATTAGGGATTCCTCCTTTGTGAATTCTCTGTTTAGCTCTGTTCCCCATTTTTTTTATTGGAATATTTGGTTTCTTGGAATGTTAATATCTTGAGTTCTTTGTAAATTTTGGATATTAGCCCTCTGTCATATGTGGGGTTGGTAAAGATCTTTTCCCAATCTGTACGTTGCCATTTTGTTCAAATAACGGTGTCTTTTGCCTTACAGAAGCTTTTCAGTTTCATGAGGTCCCACTTATTGATTGTTGTTCTTAGAGCCTGAACTATTGGTGTTCTGTTCAGGAAGTTGTCACCTGTGCCAATGAGTTTGAAGCTTTCCCCCACTTTCTCTTTTAATAGATTCAGTGTGTCAGGCTTTATGTTAAGGTCTTTGATCCACTTGCACTTAAGTTTTGTGCAGGGTGATAAGTATGGGTCTATTTGCATTCTTTTACATGTCAACATCCAGTTAGACCAGCACAATTTGTTTAAGATGCTGTCCTTTTTCTATTGTATGGTTTTGGCTTCTTTGTCAAAGATTAAGTGACCATAGGTGTGTGGGTTCATTTTTTTCTCTAATTTTGAGGGTATCAATTTGCCCTTATCAAAATGAAAACAATTCACCTGTTGTGCCATTTGATAAGGAAAATTTGTAGGGAAGACTTCTGTCCCAGCCCTGGCAGTAGATATGGCTACCTCAGAGATCAGAGAAGACAAAAGCATTAGTGACATTGTGTGAGTACTTTTTCTACCCAGAGCATTCTAAGTGTAAATCCATATGGAAAGGGTTGAAGCTAATAGTTCTTTGGCCTCTCTTGCAATGTGTCCCCATGAAATGGAAATTCTATTACCAGTTTCCCCAGAAGGTGTGAAGGAGTTAAGTGTGGATCCATCTACTCAGAGTGTCCTGTGATTGGTTACCCATCTCTTCCCCAGTGGCTTTCAAGAGAGTGAATACTTTGTTTTGATCAAGGGAATTAATAATTTTTTTAGATGCTTAGAGTGCCTGCAGCTCCTGTGGCATACTTTCAGTTGTGTGTCTGATTACATTGCATGCTGGGATAATGTGGAGACTGATCATCATTTCAAAGGCAACCATCACTTCTATTTTAAATGAGGATATTACATAGATAGAGATGACAAAGGTCAAAATATCTGCTGAGGAAAATGCAAAAGGAGTTTCAGTTTCCTTCCTATTGACATTCTACCTTGAAAAATTTTTATAATGTACTGTGTTCCTATGCAGAGGTTAGTAGCATTGCTGGATTGCAATCAGTATGTAACAATGACACCCTTTTACCCAATTAGGATGAAAAAAAATCATCAATTCATTGCCAACTATCCTCATCTGAGAACCAGTTATTGATAATCTTTATAATAAATAAATATGCTTATTATAACATTGAATTATGAATACTTAGAGCCCCATACATATATTACTTAATTTGTAACACATTATTTAATGTGAATAAATAACCAAATAATACAAGAAAAAACTTGTTTCTTATCAATATTTATTTATTTATTGTGGGTATATACTGTGTGTGTGTGTGTGTGTGTGTGTGTGTGTGTGTGTGTGTGTGTGTGTGTGTGT
>CAJQZJ010033615.1:232578-264181 GCA_907164525.1 Lophiomys imhausi | reverse complement strand
TGTGTGTGTGTGTGTGTGTGTGTGTGTGTGTGTGTGTGTGTGTGTGTAGGTCAGACGACAGTTTTCAAGAGTTCATAGTTCATTTTCTCTTTCAACTATGGGTTCTGTGGATAAAACTTGGCTTATCAAACTTGTACACAAGCCCTTTATGAACTGAAATATTTTGTCAGCCCAAGTTTTTTTTTAACATTTATTTGTTTGTTTTTTTATTGTGTATACAGTATTTGCTCTACATATATGCCCGGGCAACAGATCTCAGTGTAGATGGTTGTGAGCCACCATGTGGTTCCTGGGAATTGAACTCAGTACCTTTGGAAGAACAGCCAGCCAGTGCTCTTAACCTCTGAGCCATCTCTCCAGCCCGTCAGCCCAAGTTTTGTTTCTTAATTAGAATTACTCTGAAATTACTGTTTTTCAAAACTCCCTCCAATTTATATACCATGATCATTTGGTGATAACCTCCTGTCACAAAATTATCTCCTTGTGAACTTTAATGCTTCCACTGAAGTAAAAATTAAAATAAATGATTTGATATTTTGAAACTATGTCCAGGAGAAGACACAGGCCTTCATTAGCATTATCTCATTCATTTCTTTCTAACCAAGGCAGCTGGCAACAATGCAAGTGTATGGAAATAGCTGAGTAAATAATATGCTGGAAAATATGCCTATAAAGTAGGAATGAAGGTGAAGGTACCTCTCATTCACACTCCCCAACAAAAATTCAGGGGTAGTTATAAAGTGAGGTCCTGAGACAGACAAAACTTCTTGTCAATAATTGCTTATTATTTAAGAGCTCAATTTGACTACGAATTCTTTTGTGTGCCTTATGCTTAACATGGCTTCATAGCTTTAATTTTCTTTTTATTTCTTAAAAAGAAATGTGTCCTTAGTTAACAACAGATTTTCTCTGAACCTTAATTCCTACCATTTGCTGAGACAGAAGTTTCCTTCCTGTACTACTGCCTGTAGGTGTCCTGAATAACAATAATAATAATACTATTTATTAATAATGGCAATATGATATGAGCATGAGATATTTAGCATGAGGATAGATGCATGATGCAGAACAAGGAAACCAGCCTTCCCCCAGATGAGGACAGTCCACAAAGGAAAGAGACCATTTGTACTGGGACCTGGATTCTTAGTTGCTTTGCTCCCACTTGAAAAGGTGGGCCAGTGTTTGCAGATGAGTGTATTGGGGCAGAATAAGAGAAAAGTGGTTTATCCAGGGCATGAAGATGAAGAAATCAGAACGCACAAGTCCTTGCTTGCTGTTCAAAATGTGATCCCTGAACATCAGTATCATTGCTACCTTGGAGTTGATTATAAATCCAGAACATCAGGTTCCACTCCTCACTTACCCTTCCATTTCAAGATGAATTATTTGTAATCTGGATGGCCATCTGGGAGATGGATAAGAGTTAAGAGTGCATACTGTTCTTGCAGAGGACTTAGGTTTCATTTCTAAAACCCATGTGTGGGAGCTCAACACCTGTATTGCCAGCTTCAGGGTTTCCAACATTGTATTATGGCCTCTCCAGGTACATGCACTCACATCTGCATACTTTCTACCCCACGTGCATATATTTAAAATAAAAAAAAATAAGATTGAGCTTTGACAGTCTTCTATTAGCAGAAGAAAGCCCATACTTGTTGAGAGCAGCCAAATGAGGTAAAGTAACACCCCTTCACTGACCACAGACCACTGACTTTTCTCTCCCTGGGAAGTGCTCTGTCGCAGCCTGTGCCATGTCTTCCAATTATGACCTTTGTCATTACTTGTGAAGACAATATATACATATATATGTGTGTGTGTGTGTGTGTGTGTGTGTGTGTGTGTATTCTAAATCCTTATTTTTCTTTTTGATGATAAAATATCATCATAGCTGGTGGGCAGGGAGAATAGTAATGATACTGAAATATCATGTAATTATGGGCTAGATACTCCAAAGTCTAAGATAATGTCTTGGCTATTTAGGGCCCTTTGCCAGCAGCATCTACTGCAGCCAGGGTATCTTGTTAAAGGCTTTGGTTTACTCTGTCCACAAAGACAGTGAAAGTTCATCATCAATTTAATTTTTACTTCCATTTCTGCATTTTAATGTTAAGATACTTGCAGAAAAGTTGGCTTATGAATAAATAAAACTTTGTATGCAGCTTCATCTACTTGACAATAGCAGATAGTGTTTTTATGGGCATCTTTATACTTTATGCTTGCATATTATTCACAAACACTGACATTTACATGTATTCAGGCCTTGGAACAGCTCACTGAGGAGGTTAAAGGGCTTCCTCGAGAAATATGTGACATCCAGTTATTAAACCTACATGTTTCTGGAATCTGCACTTTGGGTTTCAACCAGGATTATCCTGACCATCTACTGTGTACCACTGTTTTGTACCATGTAGCATTGTTTTGAACTTGGGCTATGCCATTATACAAGACTAACAAGAGCAGAACTCCTTAGCCTTGGGGATTTTAATTCTAATTTTCCTTGTAGATTGAGATATGATTAATACTTCATTCAAATTTTAGAAGACGTTAAACAATAGTCTAACCATATAAGTAGCTTTAGAGTAGGTGAGAAGTGTTACAGGTAAAGGAAAGTGGAGCTAGGGAATTAGAAAAAAGAACACTGGGCCGGACTTCTGAAATAATGACTTGAACTTAGAGAGGGGCAACCTTTCTATTCCTCCTACAATTGAGTGGTAGGAAGCAAGAAATTTTAATGCCCCTCTTCACTTTTAAAACGAAATCCTTGAAATTAAACAATTTAGAGGTGTTTCTCTGCCTGTTGGACTTGTGACCATGATGAACTAATTGACGAGTCTTCCTTTTTTTTTTTTTAATTGGGTAAGGGGGATTTTTTATCTATCTATCTATTTTTTATTTGTTTGTTTATTCATTCATTCATTCGTTCATTTATTTATTTATTACTTTAGGTTACATCTCCTCGTATGAGTCTTCCTTAATGCTCACAGTTGAACTCCAGGTAGCTTACTATAGAATATAAAGTTAGAACTTCTATTTTTCTTAAGAATACTTTTTTTTTCTTTTTCAAGACAAGGTTTATCTGTGTAGTCCTGGCTGTCCTAGACTCACTTTATAGACCAGGCTGGCCTTGAATTTGAAGAAATCTGCCTGTCTCTGCCTCCCAAGTGCTGGGATTAAAGGTGTGTACCACCACACCTAGCAATTACAGACAGCTGTGAACACCATGTGGGTTCTGGGAGTTGAACCTGGGTCCTTTGGAAGAATAGTCAGTGCTCTTAACCGCTGAGCCATCTCTCCAGCCCCTTGAGAATGTTTCTTAAAGTTTTTGCTATAAATCATTGTGGACCCAGGTTCCTACCATTGAAGAGGGCTGAAGAAAGGAAGAAAAATTTTCACAGAGGAATCAGGTGTCCAATTGAACAGAAAAAAGGAAAGAATGGGAAATTTGTGACCTACATGCTGAATAAATTTCCTAGAAGTCCCTCCCTGTGATACTAACTATATCCCGTGATTACCAGTTGATTCATATAGATGAAGTACAGCAGGTTGGGTAATATTGTGATAACAGATAACTCTCAGTTTCAGTGGCTGAAGATAGTATATATCTTAATTTTGTCAATCATACCACTGGGAGATCTAGAGGCTGTGGAACTCCTACTCTTAGCATTCCACCTATGGACATCATGAACTGAACACTATTTAGAAATGCCCCACATTTGTAGGTTACAGGAAAATAAACATGGCCAAACCTGCATTAGCTTGTTATGCTTCCATGTTGGCATAACAGAGGTTTTCTCCACTGAACAAATAACTGAAGCTTTCCCCCTTGAACATCTAGAACTATGTCCCAGTACTTATGGGAGAAAGTCCTATCTTGTGGCTGGATAGACAGAGAGCCAGGAAGCTTGAGAACCAGGTAGGAGCTTGTATACGTGTACAATTTTGAAGTTTGTGTCTCTGATGAGATGTTGAGAAAATTGGAGAAACTGCTTTATCCTATTTGATAAGTGTTCCTTTTCCTGCCTGGACTGGCTATCAGGTTTCTGTTGTGAAGTTCTTCATTCTTTAGGAAGAAGAGCAGTATGAATTTGTGCAAGGATTTAAAGTTCAAGCAATAACATTTAAGGTCAACACAGCTGAAATGTACTTAGGTTTGTTGACAGCACACTCAATATGCATTAATGATGATGCAATTTTTTCAGCTAGTGTTGGGTTGAAAAATAGTATCTTGTCTTACAAAGATGAAGCTAAACAAATTGCTATTCTTTCATTGTAGATAATACTTTCTTTTTTTAATCTGTATAATTTTTTATTCAACTCAAGATTTTAAGATTTATGACTTATAAGAAATAACTAGGGCATAGAAATGTCTCATAAATATCGCACATTAAACAGGCAATAGATTTTGTAAAGAAATGGAAATAGAACTCAGTGGGGCAGATAGGTGTTCAGAGTTACACAAGAAGTAAGTTGAGCCCTAAAATCAGATTGGATGGGAGAGTCAACCTGACTCCCAGTGTCTGATTCACAGGAAGTAAAATACATGACATTCTGTAGGTAGCATGGAGGAGGAAGGGTTGCACATGTAAGCTGTTTCACTGGGTCAGAGGCTAGAGGCAGGAACTTACAGGTTGCAAGTAGTGTATCAGCCACAAATCAACTGAACAATGACACTAAGTGCAATTGCTCACCTCATTTGACCCACAGTGGCTACTGGGAAAAACTAGGTAATATTTAAAAACTAGACTTTAGGAAAACTACAACAATATGTATTTTCTTTTTAGAAAAGTATCTTCAAAGTCAATGCTAGTTGATATTTAAATTTGTTACCCAAATGCAAGTAAACTTTCTTCTTTTAGCACTAAGGCCAATCTCTGTGGGATAATGGAGCCACAAGGGAGGACATACAGCTATGTTCTGCTGTTTAGTTATAACTGTCAACTTTACACATCCTAGAATCACCTAAGAAAGGAGTCTCAGTTAAGGGATTGCCTGGATCATGTTGTCCTGTGGTCATGTATATGGGGAATTTCCTAAGGTTATTTGAGGTAGGAAAGTCCACCTGAATGTGGCTGGCAGTATTTCATGGCTTGATCATGAACTGCAAAAGAGAAGATGATAGCATGCTACTAACCAGTTAGCAAGCAGGCGGTATGGGTTGCTTTTATTTCTCTTTTTTCTTTATTGTGGACATGGTGTGAAGACTGCATCAAGTTTCCACCTGACTTCTCTGAAATGATACATGGTTACCTGGTATTGTAAGCCAAATAAACCCTTTCCCTTCCTTCCCTTATGTTTTTCTATTTTTGTTTATTTTGGTCAGGTGTATATCACAACAACAGAAATCAAGCTAGAAGACATGGAAACAAAATGATCCCATGTTCTTCCAGCCTCTTTACAATCTAGCCTGACTCTCCTCCATAGTGATTCTGAGGCTAGATGACTGTTTTCCGAATGGCAGCATGCTTTGGGAGGGGCACTTCACAGATCTGTAACTAGACAATTCTATTCAAGTTAGAGTTGGAAATAAAACCCATCTCCTTAGGAAGGCGACATGGGGTCAACATTGCCTTGTGAGTAACACTGTTGAGCTTCCTCGGTTCCACTATGAAAGCTATCGCTTGTGGGAAAGCTGCTTCACCTCGTTGTGCTTTAAGTTTCTGCTCTGCAATGTGATGTTAATGACAGTAATGGCTTCCCATAGCTTTGGGAGGAATAATTGGAGATATCATTCAAATCTTTGAACCATTTTTTTTGGCACATAGCACAGGTTTTGTAAACTTGATCATAATCATTTTTATTATATATTTCTATGTTCTTCTTGTTTTTATTCTAGAAGATGCATCTTAAGATTACATTTCTCTTAATTATATCTCTAGCCAAAGATGGAGCTAGAGTCAGCTGAAAATATATACTTTTTCTGATGAAGGACAGAAAGAGTACTAGTCCTACAGGCAAGCTTGAGGAGGGAATGAATTATCTCTCTCTTGTGGTTGTGGGCCTGCAGATCCCAGAGGACTGATTTTAGAGATATTAGTGACCTGCAGTTTATACTTCTTTTTTATAAGACTGAACAGATGACAATACCCTTTCTTTTTATTTCCCTATAAAATGGTGTAAATAACAGGTCTCCCTAAGACCCATCTTTGCACTTCTGTATTTATCAGCCTGTCTCTACAGACCTCAGCTTTTTTAGTGATTTCCTGTTATGTCTCCACTTTGGGAAGAGGTCAATGATGTGGCCATTGAGCATCAATTTGCTCATCTCACCAGCTCCCAATTAATCACTGTGCACTTCTTGGAGGTAGACCAGATGGCTGGAGTAGTGACTCTCTTGTGGTTTGTTTTACTGCTAGTTATTCAGGGCACAAGTAGAGTTTTTCCAGGATATTGGGACTGTAGCTTAAATGCTAAATACTCCAAGGCAGCTGAAGTCCAGTTAACAAGTGCTCTTATCTTTCATCCTCTTGAAACACTGTAATACTCAGTCCCAGTACAACCCTAGCTCCATCTTGCTTTTGCTTTTGAACATCTGCCTTACTTCTGTTTCTGAAATCCTTTCGTGCCTTTGAAGTGTGTTTAATTGGGAGATGGCATTTCACATCAGGAATCTGCTATCTGTTTTCTTTGCCTCTGTATTGCAAAGAGAACCTAATATCTCCCCCCCTCTTCCTGTGGAAGAGAAGAGAAGAATTTGATGAATGTAGGTCTTTAGATATATCATCCTGACAAACATAGCTGTAAGTAGCTTCAGGGGAAGCTGTTACTGTCTTTTTTTTTTTTAATTGGTCTCCAGATATCTCATAACAGAGAATAGAGTGACCATAGCCGTGACTAGAATCAACAGATCTACATTTCCTTCCTCAGCATGTTCTAATATGCATCCCAGAGTATAAGCCTGCACTGAGGGGCTGCTGATATTTGCATTTTATCTTGAGATATCTTTTTGGGATCTGCCATGGATGACAAAATGAATTCATAGCCCTACCGTGTTAATATCCAATAAAATATAGACAGTCTTAATATGGGAACAAAATCCATTTCACTACTTACCTCTGCCTTGGGCCTCTGAGAACACAGTCACTTTATTGTTGACTCAGAATTATTGCTGGCTTCTACAAGATTGCAAAATAATAGAGGCTGACAGGTCTTCTTGATTCCAGTTTGGTTGGCCTGCTTTAGAACGTACAACAAGGTGCAATTTTCAACACCTAATATGATTAATTCAAACTGACAGAGGAAGGAAATTAATTTTTCAGGTTGCAATTCATTACTTTTCTCTTATCAATCAGCTAACAATATTTATTGAGCTTAGACTGTGAGCACAGTATCAAAACAGAAACAATAAGCATAATAATGGAATCTTTGCTTTTATTGTTTATTTGTCATGACAAAATGTGGTCAAATAGAAATGACACTTGACTTAGAGTCAGGAGACCTGAGGACTTGTCACAGTTGTTTGAGTAAAAGAGTGAGTAGTTAAGTGATAATTTCCTGGAATTCTTTTTGGGGCTATAAAAATTGAGAACCTCATTAATGTATTGTAGAACTTCAGAAAATGCCACACCCACCATTGATTTCCTCATCTATAAATACAAAGTTAATAACAGTACCCAATTTAACTGATGGTTGAGAACTTTGTCAGCATTATACTAAGGACACATTAAGTACAAAATATTTTGCAAGTTGGTATTTAATGTTTGAATTTGAAAGTGTCTAGGGGAGAAAAGACACCTAAAGATGCCTCTCACATGTTGTGTGCTTCAAGCATCAATGGTGATATCATTTCATTCGGGTGTTTTTTTTTTCTCCAATGTGTGTGTTTGTGTGTGTGTGTGTGTGTCTGTGTCTGTGTTTTATGTGCATACATGCATGTGAAGACCAGTAGTCAATATCTCATCACTTAGTGATTTCAATCTTAATTTTTGAGAAAGGGTCCCTTACTGAACCTGCAGATCAAAAATTCAGATAGATTTGGTGACCAGTTATCCCCAGAAGTCATTCTGTTTTTTCTGTCTCATTAGTGCTATAATTGTACTATAGGCAAGTGGACACCAAGAATCCAAGTTTAGGCTTTCATGCTTATATGGGAATTAGTTTATCAATTCATATATCTCCCCACTCCCTTATGGGTGTTTTTATATATTTTTACAGAAACTGTTAAGATGGATTTAAAAGACTTGAAAAGTTAAAATACCTTTGAGTTTTGATATCTTGTGAGGGACAAAGTTGGGTTTCAAGCTCTGATATTTTTAATCTGCATACTTTTTAAACATTCTGCTACTCTGCAGCCTCTCTAACCTTTAGTTTTCCTCCTTAGAAGACCTGTAGATGAATCAAAGGGCTCTTATTTCAGCTCCCAATTCTTTGACTTTGAGTCATCAAATCTAGTGAAGCTGCATTTTAGATTGAGGTAGATAATGTGGGAATGTTCATGAATAGATTTTCTTAATATAATGTTTTCTGTCTTTGAGAATTTCAATTATGTGTACCACACATTCTGATTGTATTCACTCCCACATCTCCTCTTAACTCCTTGAAGATCTATCCTCTATTCACCATCCCACTACTTTATGCCCTTTCATCATTTTTTTAATAACAGATAAGTTTATTTGGTGTTGCCAGTATATGCATGGGTGTTGGGCCATCCACTTGAGCATAATTGACCTTCCAGGGACTATAATCTTAAAGAGAACTGACCCTACCCTCCCAGTACTCATTAACTGTTAATACATGCTCATAAAAATGTTAGGATTCATGAGTCCTTTCTTTCTATGAGTTAGAATATTGATGGGGTCGATCTTGCACAGGTCTTGTTCAGGTAACTACAACTGCTATGACTTCAGAAGTGTGACAGATCTGTCATATTCAGACAATATTTTCCGCCAATATTTGGTCCTCTCGATTTTATAATCTTTCCCCCTCCTCTTCTGTGATGTTTCCTGATCCTTGGTGGGGAGAAGTTGTGATATTGATATGTCATTTGTGATTGAGAACTCCCCTGGCACTTATTTTCTGACTTTGATGAGCTGAGTGTTTATGCATTAACTAACTGGACACTGCACAAAGATGCATCTCTGATGAGCTCTAAGTGCTGTTATAACTTAAGTCAGTATCTGGAAATAATAATATATTGATTTCTTTTTTATTTTCATACCATCTACTTTGTTTTCTTGGCTAATTCCTCTAGCTTGAACTTGAAACACCATATTGAATAAGAGTGGTGAAAATGGATACTCTTGTTTCTGATCTCAATGGATGTACTTGGGTTTTTCTCTGTTCTCTTATGATAGAGGTCATCAGTTCATCACATATAGCTGTATTCCTTCCATGTTCCTTAACCCAGGTATATCATCATTAGGACTGTGGACATTTCATTACCGAGGATTATATGTTGTGAGGATTGTCCCATACTGTCATGATTTAATCCCCAATATAATTGTATTTGGAGATGGAGCCTTCAATTGCTGGTATTGTCAATGCCTCTGGACATATCTTCAAGGGATTTTCTAGATGAGGTTAATTGACATGTAAAGACTCCTATAACAGTGAATGACATTCCATGGGCTAGGGTCCTGGGTTGAATAAAAAGGAGAAAGCTAGCTAAACATGGACATTCATTCCCCTTTCTTCTTTAATGCAGGTGCAGTGTGATTGAATGCCTCATGCTCTTTCTATAATGATTTCCTTGCCATGGTAGATAGTACACTCAAACTACGAGCCATAATAAAACTTTTTTTTCCATAAGTTGCTTTTGTCAGCAATTTTGTCATAACCATAAGAAAGTAATTAATACAGTGTCTTTGGGTTCCAAAGATTTAAATGGACTTACTAGATTGGAGGCCTCATGATGGGATTAACTTCATAATAATCAACTGTAGATATATTTGCTAATAAAGCATCAGTTTTAATTGACACTGAAGAACTCTCATTGTCTTTGTCATATGAGAATATGTCAGGAATATTGCTACAGAAGCCAGAAGAACTCAATTATGCTGACACACCTGGTCTAGAGACTTTCAGTCTCGAGAGCTGTGTTAAAATCCATGTTTGATGCTAAAGCTACCCAGACAATACTGTTTTGTTCTGGCATCCGAACAGACTAAAACAATTAGTAGCATTTTGTCCTCCACTCACCAGACATGAGTAGCATCTCATAGTTATGGCAATAAAAAATGCATGTGGACATTGCTCAATTTCCCCTGGGAGTAAAATTATCCCGTTTGCTAATCAGGGCTCTAACCTCATCTTGATGTTTAATTTGGTAAGAATCTAAGGATGGTGGAAGCTAACTTCATTATCCCCAAGTTTAATATTGTTGACTCATGTGTATATTTACCTACAAAGTGTTTCTCAAATTTTAGAGGATGTAAGCAATCCCTGGGAAAAGAAGGTAAAATAGATATTCTTGGTTTTCTGTTCATGGAAAGCTTGGTATAATAGATCTGGCTTAGAAGATGAGACTCTACCTATTGTTATGTCATGGCCAAGTTGGCATACTGGAAAAAATGTCACTCTCAGGAACTAGTAATTGTGGGTTTAAGTGTTTGTTTTAAAGTTTCTTGGGGTTAAATAGGGGGTGTTGATAATGCATGCTCTGATGTCAGACACCCCAGTTACAAAGCACGGTGTCACCACTTGCAGCTTATGTAGTACTTGGTGAGTCACTAAGCCTTTCTACTTCTGGCCTTCCTCACCTGTCATGTAAAGAACGGTATCAGCACCTGCCTCAAAATTGGCATTATGTGTGATTGGCTGCCTAACAACTCTCTTGTAATTATTACTAAATAAAGAGCTCAGTAAATGTTTAGGGATAGTGAGAAAGGTTAATGAAGAATAAAAGTTGCCGTGAAAGCATTGTAAGGATGTTTCTGACCTTTTCGGAAAGCTTAGTATGCTTAGTGTTTCAGGAAGTGATGATTTATAGTTCAAGTTTTTTTGTGCAACAACCGAGGGACCCTCTTGGAAGAGTTTTTTTTTTCCCCCCTGTAGTACAGTTTCTCTACTTTTAGTATGCACCATAGTGCTTCATAGTAAGCACATTTGGTCTATGAAATTAGTAAACAAGAATATCACTTCTTTCCCTCTCTGCCTTCTCTCTATTTCTTCTTGTTCTGAGACAGGATCTTATGTAGGCCACACTAACTTTGAATTTACTGTGTTGCTAAGGATGAACTGAACTTTTGAACCCTCCTGTTGCTACCTCCTGAATGCTGGGATTTCAGATGCATACCACCCCTAGTGGTTTTATGTGGTAGTGGATTACAAGAGCCAGGGTCTCGTGCATGTTAGGTAAGCTCTCTACTAAGTGAGATATATCCTCAGTCTATTTGTTTTCTTTTTCTAAGGAAGACAAATATCATTGCCTCCTTCCCAAGAGTTCTGGAATCTCATGAAAGCCTAGAAGCCAATTTTCCTTTGGAGAATCTTTGCTATGTTCTCTTCCAGGTTGAACACAGTATTCCCCAGGTTATTACTGAATATCGTGTCTGCACTGCTCCTGGCAGATGAGAAAGATGTTTATTACTATCAGTGGAAGATTTACCTAGCACAGTCATCCTTCTTTCTCATCCCTTTCTTGGTAAATCCAACTGTTCTCTGCTCAGACCCCTCCCTCCTTTTCCTTATCACTCTGAGGTAACTTCAACCCAATGATTCCCTGCTTCACTTATCCTTCCAAACAAATACAAATGAGTGATCTGGACTTTTTTTTTCAGATCAGCTTAGAACCCCAGTGGTATCCTCCTCTTATATGAAATGTGAGAGTGAAGTTGACACTGGGGAGTCTGTAGAGATGATGTGCTAGGAAAGAATGCACAAAAGCCTTCCTTCCCATCCTTCCAAGAAAAGGATGGTGGGGAAAAAACACCTTAGATTAAAAAAAAAAAAAGAAATGATCAGATAACTGTGAATGTGTCAGTAGTTTATTGTGCTGCATATTCATGAAAAAGTGTCAGATAATTAAACATGACTACAGAACCCTCATGATTGAAAGTAATTCTAGACAAAGTCAAATCTAGGCGTGGCTTAGTTGACTAAAATTCCAGGCCCTTATGTAATTTAATCATGGACTTCCATCTGTCCTGCCAACTCTTTATGAGGATCTCAGACTGTAGAAAGGAGTTTTTCTTATGTAAGAAAGTCACCATTTATCTCTCCAGGGTGTATTTATCAGGTAACAGAAAGGGAATGTTTTTGAGTAATGTTAAGCAAGAAAAGTAAATTCACTCTGTTCTGTCAATCTCAGTCATAACCTGAAAATCTTCAAATATATCAAGTAATTAAACTGCTCTTGTTTCTGAGGAGCATTCAGCAAAAACTGAGAAGCCACTAGGATTTGCTTTAGTGCCTTGATTTCACCTCACCTATGTGTTCCTGGGTTTTGACTGATCATTAGTATCTCACAGACGTATTCAAAGATTCTGAGTCTGGACCCACTATAATTCACCTGGTCTAGACTAAGACCCAAGTATCAAAGGTTCAAAGATCACACAAGTAATATGATTTTGCTTGCAGTGCGATGAACCTAGCTGAACTATTTGCACAAACCTCTTTACTTCATAGCATTGCTTTTTGCACTGCTGATGTTAGGACTAATTTTAAAAATTTGAGTCAAGTCCTTACTATCCAGAAAGATGACTTAGCAGTGCATCCTACAAGCCTACTATATCATATTTAGTGGGTTCCCACAAAACCTGGAACCATACTGACCATTCTTAAAGAGTAGACGAGCAACTGCTTTAATTCCCCTATTCTCCTTTTTTTTCATCATTTTTTTATTGTGTCCTGGGTGTATAGATGTCATAGCGCGCACGCGCGCATGTGTGTGTGTGTGTGTGTGTGTGTGTGTGTGTGTGTGTGTGTGTCTGTGTGTGTGTACATTCATGTGAGGCCAGAAGTTTGTTGGATGACTTCATCCATCAAACTCCACTTCATTTATTCATTTATTATTCTTAAAATTTATTTTTGATTTTTGAGACAAGGTATCACTATGCAGCTCCAGCTGGTCTCAAACTCACAGTGATCCATCTGCCTCTGTTTTCTGATCAAAAGTATGCTCCACCCGATCCAGCCATGCTATTTTAATTTTTGAGACAGAATCTCTGATGAGCCTGGAGCTCAGTAAATCAGTTAAGCTGGATGCCCAATGGTCTTCTGGGCATTTCTCAAGAGTTGGGGTTACAGATGAGTGCCACCACACCCTGGTTTTTCACAGATGTTGGAGATCTGCATTCTGGTACTGGTGCTTGCATAGAAAGCCCATAACCCAATCAGCCATCTCTAAGCCTTCTTTCCTTCTTCCTCCCTTCATCTGTTTCTTCACTGCCAATTCCTATGTCAATCACTGCCACCTATGTATCATCTCCCTATGGTGCTTATGGTGAGCTTACTGGCTTCCTGGAGCACTATTCTTTTTTGCCCAAATATTTATTATTTTTGTTTGCTAATTTGGTCCAGGTTCTTCCATTGGCTTCCATACCAGTAGAAGCCTGCATAAGAGCTCAAAATTTAAAAGCAGAAGTACAGCACTTCTTAGTCAGTTTTGATCTTGCAGCAGGAATGACTATCTACTGCAAAAACATTATAAAATTTGGAGAGATGATGAGAAGGAACAAACATGAGATTGTGGCAGTCCTGCACTCCTTCCTAAGAATTGTCTCTGCCTTCCTTCTGTCTCTGTTGTTTCCAAAGAACTTTCCAAACTTAAAGTGCTTTTTATGTATCCTCTTCTTGGCACATTTTAAAATAGAGCCTTTGACTGTACATTGTGAAACAGGAGCATTGGTGATTTTAAAGTAGCTCCATACCTTTGAATTCTAAACTCAGATTTAGAACTTTTGACATTAGAATAACTGGAATTTGTTTAATGATAAATCAGGGTTCTGAGTCTTGGAGAGATTAAAGAACACACTCTAATGTGGAGCTAGTTAGTGACAGATCTAAATATAAAATTTAGCCTCACTCATTTCTAGAGCCCACGTGCCACTGTATGGTGCCTGTGCAATGCCAAGTGTATGGCTGGCAGTTTTATACAGCTGCTTCTGAAAGTATATAGTCTATACAAGAGAAACTAGAGTTGCCTATATTCTTGGCATGATCAAAGAGATCAAGTACTGATGAATTTCCTGGGTGCTTTGGAAGAAAGCCCATTGTTCAGTGCGTGTACTATGTTATATTTTATTTTCTCTAACTGCAAAGCCATGAAATTTAAAATGTACAACTCTATTAAGCATAGGAAGAATACTGTCTAACATGTCATAACCTTTGACTTATAGAAAAAAAATTTAAGATATTTGTTGATAATTAACAAAACAAATTCTCTAAAGACTGCATTTTTGATGAGGTGTGTGTGTGTGTGTGCATGCTTATATGTGTTCCTACTGTGTTCCTACATGTATGGGCAGATGTGTAATGCACTTCTGTGTGCATGCGCTATTAAGATAGAGTCTTTCACTGAACTTGCGGCTCACCCTTTGGCTACACCGGCTGGCCAGCAAGCTCCAGTTCTTCTTGTCTCTACCTCTACAGTACTGGGGTTATAGGCATGGGATTCCACACTGCTTTAATGTAGGTCTAGGGATGAACTCAAGTCCTCAGGTTTGAGCAGCATGCACCTTGTCAATTGAACCACCAACTGACCTAACTCTGTTGGTGATTAATGAAATTACAAGATTGTAGATTATTATGTCATGTGAGATACAGTTTGCAAATTTTCTAGTTGTAGCAACAACCATCTATTTATCTTTCTTCTTTTTATTTCATCTATTACTATCTTGTAAAACTAATGTTGTGGCCCACAGTTGAGAGCATGAAGGTTTAATCTAGTGAGGTTTGTGTGTTGTGAGTATCTAACAAAGAGATTCGGGACTAAGCAATGCTCTACCAACAGGGTTAACCAGTTGTCATGTAGCCCAAGGAACAAAAAGTAGTTTCTCCTTCCTTCTTAAGGTGTGTGTGTGTGTGATGTGTGTGTGTGCACGTGTATGTGTGCTATGTGTGTGTGTATTAGTGTGCTGTGCGTGTGTATGTATATGTGTGCTGTGGGTGGGTGTATGTGTGGTTTGTGTGTGTGTGTGTGTGTGTGTGTGTGTGTGTGTGTGTGTGTGTACATACATATGACATCAGTGGGCAAATTGTGGGAGCTGGTTCTCTCATTTCACCATGTGGGTTCTAGGGATCAAACTCAGTTGGTTCAGTCTGGCAGCAAACACATTTACCTGAAAGTCATCTTGCTGACCTTCAAGGAATGTTTCTGATAATTATTCTTGTGGGAGCTTTCACCTCACTCATCCAGTTTAGTCCTTTATTTTAGCTTGTGTTTTTTCTCAGAGGCCTCACTTTTAAAAATTAGAATATTGTATTACTTGCTTTTTGCAAAACCATTGGAAAGGTATTTTTCAGGTGTGTGCTTGTATCTCTAAGTTGCCAAGGTAAAAGATTAAAAGATTCTTATAGGTTCTTCGTGTAATCAGAATCTTCTAAAGGCACACATTGGTGGCAGATCTATATTAGCCTATGGTTTATGGTGATTAAAATTTGATATAGTGCAGGAAAATCAATAGGCTTACAGGGCTAGGTGGTAATTTGCAGCAAGGGAACTTGAGAAAAGTATTTCTATTTCTCTTTTATAGTCTTTTTTTCTATTTGTCTTACTCAAGCCACCTGACTATAAAAGTATCAATGTTTGAGAAAGGAAAGTATTTTCCCTTTCCCATTTGGAGAGAAATACACTTAACATATTTAAGTCTCTCTGGACATATATGGAGGACTGTCTTTTGTGTGATCTTCTTTCCCTACCATGTTCTACTGTGACACTGTGAGTGTGTAAGAGGTCAGGCTTGTGACATTGACACATTGTCTTATTGTCACTGTTGCTTCCTTGTTCCCATTCTGTACCTCTGAGTCGATGTCGTTGAGTAGAGTGTCAATAGTTGCAGCATGATTGCGTCTGTTTGATACATAGTCCAACGCTTTGGTTTAGAACTCTGGATCTGGACACACTGGTAATGTTTTCTAATGATTTCTTTGCTCATTTGTCTGCTGAGACAGGGTTTCATGTAGCCTGAGCTGGCTTTGAACTTGATAAGTAGCTGAGGAGAAATTTGAACTTTTGGTCCTCCTGTTTTTTGTTTTTTGTTTTTTTTTTCTCCCTAGTGTTGACATTGCAAGCTTGCATCAACATGCTCAGTATTATATGTGTTACTGTTGATATAACCCAAGACTGTGTGCATGCTAGGAAACCCTCCCCCCAGTAATAATTCACTTAAAATTTAGCATACTTTTACAGGCACAGACAAACCAGAATGCTTGTATTAGTGAATAAAGAAAAATTAGCCCATGTTAGAAGATTAACACTCAAAATCAATGCGCTATATATTCCACAATATTGATGGCTAGGATTTTATTTATCTCAAAATAAATAATGACTAGCATCAGTCAGATCAGTTTCTCAGACCGAAACTTAATCTTAACGTAAGAAATATATTTTCATATATATTTAGATCATTGTAGCCTACTTGTTCATGGTGTATGATACTTTTGATGTGTTCTTGAATTCGGTTTGCTAGTATTTTATTAAGTATTTTTGCATTTATGTTCATGAGGGAGATTGGTCTGAAGTTCTCTTTCTTTGTTGGGTCTTTGTGTGGCTTAGGAATCAGGGTGACTGTGGCCTCATAGAATGAGTTTGACAGTGTTCTTTCTGATTCTATTTGGTGAAAGAGTTTGAAGAGTATTGGTGTTAGCTCCTCTTTGAAGGTCCGGCAGAATTCAGTGCTAAAACCATCTGGCCCTGGGCTTTTTTTTGGTTGGGAGATTTTTAATGACTGTTTCTATTTCTTTAGGGGTTATAGGGCTGTTTAATCTGTTAATCTGATCTTGATTTAGCTTTGGTAGGTGGAATCTATCAAGAAAATTGTCCATTTCACTTAAGTTTTCAAATTTGGTGGAGTATAGATTTTTAAAGAAGATTAGGCTTAAGATAAGCTAAAGAGAATGGCAGAATAATTAGAATTTCATCATAAACAAAACCCGTAAGATCCAGAATGTGAGAATAGTTATATATCAAAACACACTCAATATGTGGCTAATTATATATTACAAAGTAACCTGGCATTACTCCAGGAACATAGCAACAGTACCAAAGGGTAACACAAATGACAACATTTCCACCTTACAGATGAGATAGTTGAAAGTGAGCTGCCACACTTTCACAGCTCACTGATATTACAATCAGGTCTCATAGCTAGATTCATTTAAGTCTAGTTTCTATTCATAACCGCCATGATGTACTAGAGATAAGTCCATCCATTCCTTTTTTCAGTTAGCTGTAGTCACTATATCATCTATCTGGCAAGCACTGTGCTAGGTGTTGTAAACCACAATGAGTAAAATAGACATGGCCCCTGCTTTTGATGTACATAGAGACATATGGCTGTGTTCTGGTCGGCCATGTGCCCAACAACTTTAAATCCATCGGTTCGTAAAATGCCATCTGTCACCCCAATCAGTCAGGTCTCATGGGGCTGACTGCCAGAACGGGTGAAGTTCTCTGGGCAGCTCTCAGCATTGTAACCTCCAGGCAAAACTGATTCAGAGTGCAAGTTATATGCTGTATTCCTGATTTGTCCTAGCACCTCAACAAATTTATGGTGTGCACAGAGAAGTAGGTATCAATAGAGCTTTGCAGAGTACACTGAAGAAGAAAGTTGTAGGCAAGGGTCAGGTATTCAAATTATCATGTGCAACCAGAGCAAATGTGTGTTGGCATGGAAGGGATTTGGATTCGTCTCTGGGTGTAGGAGTTAATTACCCTGATAACTTGATATCCTTGGGGCAACTGGAATCTGTCTTTGAGAGATGACAGGTGTATTTTGAGGTAGAGCAAAACCACCCAACCTTTTGTAAAGGTGTAGTATACAATGAGGCAGGACTCTCAGGGTGAGGGGGAAAGGAAAAGGGTGGGTCCTAAGACAAATGAAGCTGGAATTCAAACTGAGAGCCTGGGGTCTCTGAGGAAGACAAAAATGTGCAGGCAGCCACACTCAGTGAGCATCTGAAAGGGCCCTGTCTCTTGATTTCCCAAAGGTACTTTGCGATCTAAAGTTAAGAGCAGCAAACATGGAAGCATCAAGTGGCTTTCCTTAATAGTGCTGCGAATGAAACTCCTATCAAACCCCTGGACTAATGTATCCCTGCTGAGGAAGTTTTCAAGGTGGAACAGCCAGAGCACAGGTTATTGGCTGATTGATTTTACAGGGCTGATGGCTACATATAGTGACTACATCCATTACCTTCACTCCTGAGACAAGCTATGGAGAGGTATTGTCATAAATGTCAGATTGAGAGCAGACCATGTTTGACTTATCAGTGCATGTATTACAATGACAGCAGTCAGTGCATGGAATTTAGTATGGTGTAGTCAAAGCAGGCTTCAGATGCAGTGAGTTAAGACAGTACATACCTAAACAACTCAAAATTTAACTATGAGACTCTAGCTATCTATTCTTCAACCACCTCAGAGACCTGAGATGGATAAATATATCTGATTATATAGGAAGTACAGGGCCCGCAGCTTCCAAAACTAAGAAATGACATACCAGTGGATGCCTGGACAGTTCCCATTTTCTCTCCATACATTACAGCATCGATCTTCAGCCCTTTGGCCCCTTTCTCTGACAGACATTGATTGTAGAGCAGGAATTATGAAGGACTTGCCTACCCTGACTTGGCAGAGCTAGGCTGTCGACTTACCTGCTTCCAAGTTTTGTCCTTTTTTGGACAGCATTCTGTCTACAGTTGAAGGAAGAGGTTTTTCTTGCCACAAGATAGGCTTGCCACTAATTCAACCATCTCACACTGGAGATTCTTTGATGCTCATCTTCTACTTGGAGTACAATAGGGGGTGCTGTCAGGAGCTGACATGTCTCAATATCAAAAAATCTTAAGTTAAGAAAACATCTTTGAATGCCATATACATATGGACTGGACATTGGGAATGTATGCTAAGCCATATAACTCTCATAATTGTGGCCTATTTATTTCTGTTGTTTTGTATTGTATTTATTGTTGTAAGAGAAAGAACCATTTGTTGGACTGAAAGGGGGAGCTGTTGGGGGGAAAAAGATATACCTTAAACTTAAAAAAAAAAGGGAAGAGAATGGGGGTTTGAGGGGGAAGAGGGTGGGACTGGAGGGGGGAGTAGGGAGGGGATTGTGATTGAGATGTAACTTGAAGGAATAAAAAATAAATTATAAAAAAAGACAGTGCATACCTCCGTAAGTGCATGCTCATGTGTTTAGATGCATGTGTAGCCGTAGAAGAACTTCAGGTAGCATTTTCAGACACCATCCTCCTTTTTTTTATTTTTCTTTCTCTGGCTGCAAGGCACCAAAAAGGCAAGGCTGGCTGGTTAGGGTCTCCTGGGGATTTGCCCACCACTCCAGCACTGGAACATAAAGAGTACGCTACCACACTTTGATTTTCACAATTTATATGTTAATTCATATATATATAAATATGCATGTGTACATGTATGTATGAGTGTGATAGTCAGGGTATATGTGTGGCTCAGCAGGTGTGTAGGGTTCAGAGGACAACCCTGAGAATCGGTTCTCCCTCCATCTGCTGAGGCAGTCTTCCTTGGCTTTTGCTGCTGAGCTTTACCCATTATGATTCTCCTGTGTCTGCCTCCTACCTCTCTGCAGGAGTTCTGGGACAGCAGGAAGAGCCCGCCCCCTAATCTGATGTTTGTTTGTTTTTTCCTTTCTTTTTAAAAAATATTTTTATTTCTTCAAGTTACATCTCAATCACAATCCCCTCCCTACTCCACCCTCTTCCCCCTCACACACCCCCCATCCACTTCCTTTTTTTTTTTTTAGTTTAAAGTATGTTCCCCCCCACCACCCCACCCCGCAACGATTTTTAAAGGTCGATTGGAGTGTGGGGATCAAACTCAGGCAACAGGGTTAGACAGCTGGCATTGTCACCTGCTGAGCTATCTCACTGGTCCCACACTCTGGTTTTGCCCTTTGAAACATGGTCTGGGGAGTCAATTCAGGTCCTCCTGCTTATATGGCAAACAAAACTCACCTATGTGTTAGGACCTTAACATTTTGTAAGGTCCATGGTGACAGTTTGAAGAAAAGGAGACCCAACAGAAAAGCAAAGTGCAAGAGAAAAATCACCACTGGAGCCAGCCACTAGCACAAACAGGAAAGACCACAGAATGTATGTATCCTTGTTTGCGGGTGGGGGTGGGGGTGGGTTGGGGGTATGGAGGATGGGAGTGGGAAATCATGAGGTCTCACCATACAAAAGTTACGTTAGGAATGAGTGTGAGGGCAGAGAGGCTCACGTAGCATAAACTGAAGGATTTGAAACTTTGACCTGAATGTAAAGTTCTATTTCCCACCCCCTATATTTTGCTGGATGACAATTGTCAAACTTTTCTGTCTTCAATAGATACACATTTAGTGGGTACAATTTCCGGTTCTCTTGTGCGAGCCCTCCTTGACTGGAAGAATAAAAATGATTTTAATCATTTAGAAATTAGCTGTGTAATTGTCAAAGCTCTGGCTCACATTAGTATGCTGCTAGAGAAACAAGAAAGGGCAAAGAGGGAGAAAACAAAGCATCAGAGCCTGCTCCAAATAGCAAGGGAGGCTGGGGAAGAACAAAGGGAAGCCGCACAGCTGATTGTTATCGGTGCTAATTGTTCTTTATCTTCAAATATTGCTATTGATTAGATTGAGTGTTCTTATCCATGTCTGAGGGGATCTGAGGAGGTGGGGGGATACTAAACGGATCGTTAGAGAAAAATTTCCAGTCAGTGTAAAAAGAGTACATCTTTGAAGGGAGACCAATCAGGACTAGAAGGTTAAGGGGTCAGCACATGAGATACCTCCATGAAGGTAAGTTGAGGCCAGACTGCCAGGCCAAAATACATCTCAGAATGGGAAAATTGTAGCCCCTAACTTTTTCGTTTTGCACATCAAAAAAAAAAAAAAACCAACATATTCCTGGCACTTGATAACAATCATAAAATAAAATGTTATTATTTATGAACATCTTTTTTGGTATTAGCAGACATAGACAAATCTTAAGGATATTTATTTATTTGGGTTTTTTTTTGTTTGTTTGTTTTTGAGATAGTATCTCATGTAGCCCAGAATAACCTTAAATTTGCTATGTATTAAAAGATGAGACAGAACTCATGATCCTCCTTTTGACCTTCTGTTGTGCTGGGTTGTAGGTATAAGCTACTATGCCTGGTTTTATTCAGTACCAGGGACCCAATCTAGGCCATTGTGCATGCTGACCGAGCACTCTGCTCACTGAGCTACACACCCAGCTGCTAAATTTTATTTTATTTTTCATCACTCTTTGCAGTTAAGCAGTTGGACTCTTTGGTTCAGCCAGGGAGGGCAGAAGACTGATGGGCAGAGTTCACAGAGGCTGAGTCTGGGCAGGCACAGTGAGCACAGGGGCCTGCTTCTGAGGGCTGCAGGGCACTGTGCAGAACACTTAGTCTCCACGTCTCCATCTGGAGACTGTCACATGGTGTGTTGAGCTGACACATGGCGCAGGGCCAGCACTGGGCATTTGATCATTGTCAGCTCCCCTGCACAGTCTGCCTGAGTCCAGATTGGTGGATGGAATGACAAACAGTGCTTGCCTCTCTGATGATGGCCTAACCCTGGAAAGGCTGGGACCCAAAGGTCAGAGTGAAAACAAGGATGCTGTGAAATCAAATCAGAAGGTCAGAGCGCAGGCTGAGCTGGAGGCTCAGAAAAGGGACAGGGGATGATGTGTGGACCCATTTCCCATACAAACAGGGGGAGCTGGACTGGAAATTGAGTCCCCTCCTTCCCAATTAGTGATTGCTTTATTTTAGCTCACCGACTATCCTCGGTACTAGCAAATGAACAGCAAGCTTGTTAGGTAGGGTGGTGCGATGACAGGGGACCAGTGTTTTTGTACCTATAGATGAGATCAACTATGATGGCATCATCAGTATGCCTGTGTCCAAAAGGAGGGCTCCTCAAATTAATGGGAGGGAGGCCAGTTGGAAGAGATTGTAAGAAAGACATTAAGAGAGTTGCCCACTAAGTAAGTACAAGGTTGCCTGGGTTTGCGCAATAAGCATGTCCTATTCAATGGCGAGGAAGAACTTTGTACATCAAATGCACGAGGATAGGAAAGCAAATTTAGCACGAATTTTCGTGTCTGAACAGAGAAGGGTCTGAGATCAGGTCTCCAGGATAGGATGTCTCCAGGAAGTTGCAAGTCGGTGGATGTGTGTGGTCATGTCCCAGGTCATCAGACCTAGGGTTCCTTTCACCTTCCTTCCTTATTTGGAAGAGAACTATATTCTCACAGTTTTCTTTTTCCACACAGTGAGGAAAGCAATGAAGTAATTTATGCTAGGGTGATGGTGACTAACACGTGTTGGGTTGGCCTCAGGTTTTAGAATGAGATTGATGGGAAAGGTCATCATTTATCAGTGAGCAATGAAGCTTGAAGCCGAATGCCACATACAAGGAGCAAATCTGTGGCTAGATGCATAATATGCTGTAAATTTTGCTCCAACTACACATATACCTTTTATTGTCAAGCACCCTGAGACTTTATGGGGCACAGAGTGATTATGTGACATAAGGAAGATGACAAGAAAAGTTTGGGGGTAGAACTCAGTCCCTAACCCATAAAGTTCTTATTCCCTTTTACTGTGCTGTACACATGAAGTGAACAGTAACTCTCCTTCCTTCTGCCTCCTGATATCTACAGTCAGATGAGAAACACTGGCCCCTTGAGTCTCCAATCTTTGCCATCAGGCCAGACCCAGACCCTTGAGCCATATCATCTAGACGGAGCATCTTTGTTTTATACTGATATCTCCTGTGTAATAAGTCATTCGGTTTCCTTTGAAGCCTGGCCTTTCTACGTGGCAATGACTCCTCTGCACACTGAATGGCAAGATGTTACTGTAGATTCTATAACATTCCCATTGCCACTCAGGAGTTACCATTAGTGCTTCAGTCTCCCCAATCTCAAATCATCTGGGATAAAGGTAGACTTGGTCTAGAGATAATTATAAGAGGCTGGCATATGTTGACCCCAGAGGAAGGCCATACTATGAATTGTGCATAGAGAGTTAAGTCCTGTGGTTTAAGGAAGTTAGCTATATCGTTCACTGCTATGAAACTGTGTTTTCACCGCTCAGAGATTTATAGGAGATTAGATAAAGCAAAGCATGGAGCTTGGGAGATGGCTGGGCATGTAGGAGCATGCACTGTTCTTGTAGAGGACAGAAGTTCAGTTCTCAACACCCTTATCTGACAACTAAGAACTACTGACCTGAATGGGCACCCACACTCTATGCAACTAAACACACACACACACCCAGAGACACACAGGCACATTATAAAATAGGAGAGTTAATCTTATTAGATGTCTGAGGACATTTGATGAGAAAAATGTATGTACATATCTATGTTCTTTTTTCTTTCATTTTTTTGATGTTTATTTATTACTTCAAGTTACATCTCCATCACAGTGCCCTATTTCCACCCCTCTTGGTTCCACCCTCTCACCATCTCCTCCCTCTCCCACCCATCCCACTCCTCCAGAGTAGGTTGTCAATACACATCAGCCCCCTTCAGTTCAGCAGTCATATAAGGGATAAGAGCTTCCTTTTGCACTGGGGGCCAAAATGGTAGCACCACTAGGGCAAACTGTCCCACTAACAGTTAACAAAGTCTATGTTCCTGTTCTTTTTGGTGTGTTGGTTATAGGATAGTTATCCTGTGCTGAATGGTTAAAATCCACTTATAAGTGAATAGATGCCATGTGCATCCTTCTGAGTCTGGGTTAGCTCACTCAGGATGAGCTTTTCTAGTTCCATCCATTTGGCTATGAATTGCATGATTTCCTTGTTGTGTTCCCCTTTCTCCACAACCTCGATAGCATGTGCTATCATTTGAGTTTTTGATCTTAGCCATTCTGACAGGTATGAGATGGAATCTCAGAGTCATCTTGAGTTGCATTTCTCTTATGCTTAAGGATGTTTAGCATTTCTTCAAATGTCTCACTGCCATTAGAGATTCTTCCTTTGTGAATTCCTGGTTTAGCTCTGTTTCCCATTTTTTGATTGGATTATTAGGATTCTTGGTGTTTAATTTCTTGAGTTCTTTATAAATTTTGCATATTAGCCCTCTGCAGAAGTGGGGTTGGTAAAGATCTTTTCTCAATCTGTAGGTTGCCAATTTGTTTTAGTGACACTGTTCTTTGATGTACAGAAGCTTTTCAGTTTCATGAGGTCCCATTTATTGATTGTTGGTCTTAGAGCCTGAGCTATTGGTGTTCTTTTCAGGAAGTTGTCACCTATGCCAATGAGTTTGAGGCACTTCTCTTCTATTAGATTTAGTGTGTTGGGCTTTATGTTAAGGTCTTTGATCCACTTGGACTTAAGTTTTGTGCAAGGTGATAAGTATGGGTCTAATTTCATTCTTTTGCATGTTGAAATCCAGTTATACCAGCACCATTTGTTGAAGATGCTGTCCTTTTTCCATTGTACAGTTTTGTACTGGCACAAACAAAGTACATACTCAGCATTTCCTATGACATCTGGATTATGTATACTAGAAAAATTGCAAACTCCTTACTTGGAACCTACTATATTTACCATTTACCTCTCCTAGAATGTAGATTTAAATTACTGATTGATGTATGGCATGTTTTCCAAAACCTGTCTGTGATGATGGTCTAAATTTTATTTTATTTCTTGCACCATTTAATATTATTCTTCTGCATCATCTCCTTGGCTTGGTCTTTCTGCTTTCTCTGATTTTGTTCAGTTCCTTTTGTTTAAAATTCAGATGACTCCCAAATGTCTTACTTCCTAAAGGCGAGTTGTAGTTCACTTTTTTTTTTTTTTTTTTTTGGTTTTTCGAGACAGGGTTTCTCTGTTTAACAGCTCTGGCTGTCCTGGACTTGCTTTGTAGACCAGGCTGGCCTCGAACTCACAAAGATCCGCCTGCCTCTGCCTCCCAAGTGCTGGGATTAAAGGCGTGCGCCACCACCGCCCGGCCTGTAGTTCACTTTTGAAAATGTAAAGGAAAAACAGATTTCTTCACATGGGCTATTTCCTTCTAGAGTTGGAGTTGGGCTGCTGAGAAGGAGGGAGATAAGAAACAGCTATCTGTCCATATTTTTTGTATAGGTGCCCAAGGACTTACTGACAATAGGTATTGAATTCATGGAATCCATAGAGATATCAACCACCCAAAAATCAGAAAATGCATTGCTACAGTGGAGGACAGGCTTGCAGGACTCAGGGCTGTTACAGTGCTTGCCTAGTATGCACATAGCTGTAGTCTTGGTTCCTATCACCTCAGAAACTGGATGTGGTATTTTATGTATATAATTCCAGTACATGTGAGGAGGATCAGAAGTTCAAAGCTATATTTGGTTATATAGTGAGTTCAAGGCCAGGTTAAGCTATTTGAGACTCCATTATTTTTTATTTTTATTTTTTTTTAGTTTAAGGTATTTATTTTCCCCCCAACAGCTCTCCCTTTCAGTCCAAATAATGGTTCTTTTTCTTATAACTATAAATACAATACAAAACAACAGAAATAAATAGGCCACGATTATAAGAGTTATATGGCTTAGCATACATTCCCAATGTCCAGTCCATATGTATTTGGCACCTGACTTTAACATTCTACTATCTAACCATCTCCATGAGTTTAAAGTTCTATATCTAACTCAGCTTTCATACTAACTTGCCTCATAATTTTAAAAATATCTTCTTAGATCCAGAACACCCTCTTGATTCCTAAACAACTCAAAATTTAACTATGAGACTCTAGCTATCTATTCTTCAACCACCTCAGAGACCTGAGAGGGATAAATATATCTGATTGTATAGGAAGTGCAGGGCCTGCAGCTTCCAAAACTAAAAAATGACATACCAGTGGCTGCCTGGACAGTTCCCATTTTCTCTCCATACATTACAGCATCAATCTTCAGCCATTTGGCCCCATTTCTCTGACAGACATTGGTTGTAGAGCAGGAATTATGAAGGACTTACCTACCCTGTCTTGGCAGAGCTAGGCTGTCGACTTACCTGCTTCCAAGTTTTGTCCTTTTTGGACAGAAGTTTGTCTACAGTTGAAGCAAGTGGTTTTTCTTGCCAAGAGAATGGCTTACCACCAATTCAATCATCTCCCACTGGAGATTCTTCGATGCTCATCTTCTACTTGGAGTAATATAGGGGGTGCTGTCAGGAGCTGACATGTCTCGATATCAAAAAATCTTAAGTTAAGAAAACATCTTTGAATGCCATATTCTGGTCCTACTTCAAAAACTTGTACTCCACAAAATTGGAAAATCTAAATGAAATGGACAATTTTCTTGATAGATTCCACCTACCAAGGTTAAATCAAGAACAGGTAAACAAATTAAACAGTCCTATAACCCTTAAGGAAATAGAAGAAGTCATTAGACGTCTTCCAACCAAAAAAAGCTCAGGCCCAGATGGTTTCAGCACAGAATTCTACCAGACATTCAAAGAAGGGCTAACACCAATATTCTTCAAACTCTTCCACAACATAGAAACAGAAGGAATACTGCCAAACACATTCTATGAGGCCACAGTTACCCTGATACCTAAACCTCACAAAGACCCAACAGAGAAAGAAAATTTCAGACCAATTTCCCTTATGAACATGGATGCAAAGATACTTAATAAAATACTTGCAAACCGGATCCAAGATCACATCAAAAGTATCATACACCATGATCAAGTAGGCTTCATCCCAGGGATGCAGGGGTGGTTCAACATTAGAAAATCCATCAATGTAATCCACCACATAAACAAGCTGAAAGAAAAGAACCACATGATCATCTCATTGGATGCTGAAAAAGCTTTTCACAAAATACAGCACCCTTTCATGATAAAAGTCTTAGAGAGATCAGGCATACAAGGACCATACTTAAAAATAATAAAAGCAATTTACAGCAAGCCAATAGCCAACATCAAACTAAATGGAGAGAAACTTAAAGCATTTCCTCTAAAATCAGGGACAAGGCAAGGCTGCCCACTCTCTCCATCTCTTCAACATAGTACTTGAAGTTTTAGCTAGAGCAATAAGACAACAAAAAGAGATCAAGGGGATACAAATTTGCTTATTTTATTTTAAAGCCCAATAACAGTGGGACCATTTGTTTAACTTATTTTTATTAAGGGAACTCCACAGAGAAACCTGGCCCAAGCAGAATATAGGGAAGAAATGTCTTTCCAGAAACTGAGAACTTAAGTTTATTGAAGATGGCAGTCTTCTTCAGTGTCTTGTTCAGAGCTCAAGTTTGTCAGCATACATGACAAACTTGTGTCTCAGGAAAACCCAAATGGGCATTCACATTGAACTTCTTCATTTCTTGAGTGCATTTGTGTACCACCTATCCTACTATACACTGACTTCTCTTTGCCACATCATTTTGATTCCTATAAGGAATGCTATTTAATTTGCTTATGCAGGTTACATGTCTCTGTAGCCTGACAAGGAAACACATGTGGGAGCTTGTTGGATAGGCATCTGTTTCCCCAATGGCTTAGAAGGTTGGATAAGCCACTGGGGTGGCCTAGAACTCTAAAAGGGTTTCCTTTTTCATTGTGAAATCCTTGACGTTTCAGCTATTTATGAAAATGTCAAGGTTCTGAAAAATAAGTTTCACTCTCTCCCTGTAGCTTAATTATGCTAATTAAGACTCAGTGTACAGGTCAGATTCTACCCTGTTAAAAAAGATACTTTAGTTTTCTTATAATTTGTCTACAGAAGAAAAAAAATGCTGTGAAACTGTGCTCTTAGAAAACTACTGTCAACTAGCATTCTCCCTCTGGTTGGAAATGTAGAAACCGACATATGTTGTTCCTAATCTTGAGTGACAGCCATTTAGCCAGCAGACATTTGCATGGTCTTTGGAGAATTACAGTGCACATTCAACATGCCTGAATCCCTTTCATTTGTACGCGCACACTTGAAGTGCTTTTTAGATCTTGACATGAAATGTCCTAGTGAAACAGAGCTGTGACACACAGAGAAGAGTGACACAGGCAGAATGTGGCTTGGATTTAAGTTGGAGAAGGAGAGATGCAGTTGGCCAATGTGACCTCCTATATGCTGCAACAAAATAAGAATATCGGTTTGTCTCTCTCCTCTCCCTGTATTCCTTCCTCCTCCTTCACTCTCCTCTTGTCCCTTTCTTAACTCTTTCCTCTTTCCTTGTCAACCTTTTTAATTTGGACTGACTCAGTTGTCACCAGTTGTACTGATTTTAAGATTTTACACACACACACACACACACACACACACACACACACACACACACACACACACAATTTCAACTACAGATGCTCTTTTATTGGTTTGCAACTTGCTTATCTTAATTAATGGACCTTGCACATCCCAAGGGTAGTAGATGTGGCTCATTAGGAGAGCACTTGGCAAGTATGAGTACAGTCCCCAGCATCACAGGGGAAAGTAAATATATGTCACACACGTCTTACATGACCCTATTCTATACAAATGTGGGATATGTCTCAAACTCAATGACTCTCAAACTGGAAAATGCACCAGTTACTTTTAAAATTTGTTAAAATTAAGACTGGTAGGACTGGAGAGAGAGATCAGCAGTGGTCAGCACTGCTTTTGAAGAGTACCCTAGTACTACTGGTTCCCAGTACCCTCAGCAGGTGTGCATAATCTCTAATAACTCTATCTTCAGGAGATCTGACCGCTCTTCTGGCTTGCACTGGTACCCTCTTCCTTCTCTCACCCCCACAATGCAAATAATGTTTTTAAAAGTTGTGTTGGATGTTATCTCCAGCATCCGATTTATTGTACCTAGAGTAGGGCACATGAGATTTCATTTCTAACACATTCTGAGAAAATATTGACACTGATGTTCAAGTGTCTAAAAGCACAGTTTGAGAAAGATTTTATCGTATTCATCTTGGTATAGATAGTAAATAACTTTTAACAACTGAGTTATGACTTTTTTAATAGTCCGTCCTATTGTTGATATCCACAAGATGTTTTTTACTTTGCTGACCCTTCGTCAGGCTCCTGAAACCTCTTAGTCCCATCTGTGACATTACTTATAAAATACACTTGTAACAACAACAACAACAAAAAAAAAACTCCTACCAATTCAGTTAAGAAAGAAGCCCCATCCTCTTTATCTGGTCACCGCCCATCTCTGTTGATGAGACTCTTCACTCTATATATCTTGAGGATGTTACATCATCATGGCTTGACCTCAGCAAGAATCCTTTTAGTGGAATACTCCTTATTCTCCTCCTTGTCACCTCTAGTAATTCTTTGTCCATAGATCCCTCAATTTATGACTCTGAATACCTCTTGTCCATGTAATTTGGAGTAATTTGAGCCTAATCTCTCCCCTCCATTCTACCTCTACAATCACTGTTCCCACTGAACTGATCCCGACTATATTTTTACTATGCCTTAAAAAGTCCCAGGAAATACATCTTTCTTTAACCATAGACATGCAACACTATCTACCTCTTCATTTAGTCTTGAAATAAATGCTCCAGTACTATGGCCTTCATTCTTTGGTGATTTTCCTTGTACAAGATCTGGGGATTCTGAACTAGATTATATATCACAAGAGAAGTCAGTCTCACTGCCCTGTGACAGACGTCAACTAGACCCTATTGCCAGATGATGCTAGCCTTTGTTAGAAGTCAGTACCCCTCAGAACTATGCTACTTTCTTATAATGGGGATATTTGGCAGACCATGCTCAAATTTTTACAGAAGTTCCATAAGAGGAACTCCAGAAAAAGCATATTTCATAGATGCTGTTCATCATCTTCCTGGGAATCTGATTTACAATTGCATCATTCATATGCAATTGAAGATTTGGTGATGTCTTCATTGATGCTGAAAGTAAATGAATTCATTTTCATTTGCAACTCAGTGTATTTTGAGACTAGACTTCAAAGTCTGAAGAATGGATGCTCGGAGTTGAGCACCTGTCTTAGTTACAGCGACAGTACTGTGATAAAGTGCTGTGGTAAATAGAAACTTGAGGAGAAAACAGTTTATTTCTACATACAATTCACAGGTCACACTTTATTACTGAGCATATTTAGTGTGGGAATTCAAAGCAGGAGCCCAGTGGCAGGAACTGAAGCAGAAGCCATGGAGGAATTCTGCTTACTGGCTTGTTCTACCTGTTTCTTTTACTTTCTATGGCTACAGGACCAGGGATGCCACCACTTACAGTTGTTAATCAATATATATTACACAGACTTGCCCTCAGGCAATCTCGATAAAGGCATTTTCTCAACTGTCTTCCCAAATAACTAGCTTGTGTCAAGCTCACCAAACCCCAGCAAGGACAGCATCTGTTACTTACTAGGCACTTTCAAATACAAGATCTCATTGTAGGGTGCAAAATACTAAGGATATGGGAAGAGCTACATGTTCATGCTGTCCTGTTGTTGAGGAAAATGACTCTCAGGGTGATAAAGTGTCCTTCCTATGCCATGTGCCTGTATTAGTATGAAACCAAATAAGATTTGTGCTCAGTTTTTCCTGCTTCAAACTTATTAGTTTTCTTTAAATGCTATGATTCCTAGTGGGAGACTTGACAGCTACAAACGGAATTCCATATAGTCTATCATGATTGAGACTGTGGTTGGATAAATATTTGCAAGTTTTAATTTTTAAAGACATGTTCCTTGAGTTATACTTGTTTGTAGCTAAAGTGATTTATTTTTTTCAATATTTGGGAGTAGTTGTGACTAGGTTAGACACTTGATTTTTCAATCTATGCTGAATTTCTTTGTCTGTTGCCTAATCTCACTTTTTTGTTTTGTTTCATTTTGCTTTTCTTTCTTTCCTTAATCAGGAAGCTATACAATCATCCACATTTAGCATTAGAATTTACTGTCAAACTTTGTTAGTTTTCCTGGTTGAAAACAAAACAATGAAATAGATAAGCTTTAAGAGACAAGTATCCAGGAACCCAAACATGTCCACCCCTGGGATTTTGGTCTCAATGTTGCCATTTGGTAGTTGGCTAGAACCCAGAGTGACAGAGCACACAGGAGTGCTCCACCATTGAGCTGTACCCCTTAAGTTGCCTCCTTGACATGGACTCTTAGTTCTGCCTGTACAAGCTAAATTATTGCCGTTACCCTCTCTTCTGGCTCATTTAATGGCAATGGATTTGAACTTGGCATTCTATCTTTTCTTCCCAATTAGCTGGTTCACTTCTGATTCCAAATTCCACCTAACCACAGTTGCAGACCACTTCAGGTTTTCTTATCTTGTTTTTTGTCCACAGTATGGACTGTATGTACTGTGGAGTGACACCTATGTGACAGTTCCTGGCTCTGCTCCTCAACTTCCAGTAAACTTTCCTGCTGCCCCTGGAGAATAACCCTCTGTGAAGGGTCCCTTCCCTGATGCTTTTCTCCTGTCCCTTCACTTTCACTTCTCTTCCCACCTTTACTCAGCAGTACAGGAAAAAGAAAGAAAGAAAGAAAGAAAGAAAGAAAGAAAGAAAGAAAG
>CAJQZJ010033615.1:178858-224212 GCA_907164525.1 Lophiomys imhausi | reverse complement strand
AGGGAGGGGATTGTGATTGAGATGTAACTTGAAGAAATAAAAAATAAATTATTAAAAAAATAAACCAATACAATGAGAAAATTGAGGAATAATTGGATGGAAAGGAAGTGGATGTAGATAAAAAGATGTTGGGAGAGGATCACAGTGACATTATGGCAGCATAGGAGCATCACAAAAATGCCATGTATGCACTGCATGTCTTGAGGTGATTGGTGAGGTATAGCCCCATTGCAGTCAGCATCCCTAGGAGGTGGAGATGGGATCAATGGGAGGTCACAAGAAAGATATTATATTTCTTTCTCTGGTTCCATTGGTACTGTGCTCCTGAAGCTATTGTAGTGAGAGGAAGGGTCCCTATATTTAAAGCCTGAAGTGAGAGAACAAAGCTCTACCCCTTCCTCTGAATGTTCAGCATCCAATCTTGAAAGAAAAAGGTAGAAAACTTAGACTTAGAGTCACTAAAATAAAACTTTGATCAGTTAGGTTCCTGATTCTCATGTGGATTATCGGAGATAGATTTCCATGCCCCTTGGGAAAGAGAGAAATATGTTATGTTTGTTATAGGGTAGAATGTCTACTGAAGGTACTTTTTATTGAGGTGAGGTTTAACATTGCAGCCTGGGGTAGCCCAGATCTCACTATGTAACCTAGGCAGCATTAATCTTGCAATCTTCCTATGTTTGTCTGAATGCTATCTTTACAGGAATACAGCCCTTATTATTATTTTTTAAAATTATTTACTTATTTTTTGCTGTCTAAGGTGGAAAGGGAATCAATGTGTGGAACCTCCAGACAAATATGCTTCGAAAACATCTGCATTCTCACGTAAATACCCACACATAGGCACAAGCATGTGCATGATTTGAAAATGTGTATAGTAGAAGGACTGTTTTTTTAAAAAAAATATTAAGATACCTTATAATTTTCATAAGTGTTGCCTAATTGTTCTTATTGTTTTATATTGTATTTATTATTGTAAGAAAAAATAAATCTTAAATTAATTTTAAGTTAAAAATATATTAAGAAAGCATATTATTGGTGGGACAGGTAGCTCAATGGCACAATGTTTGAACAACATGCAGTCCTGGATTCAATCCCCATTAATGTCCCCTCCCCATCATTTTTCTTTGTGAAGGTGAAAAATATTTAAATAGCATGTAGTATTCCCAGAGACATGAGTTACTTTTGTTCACTTTTGAGTTTTCTCCCTTACCCTAACACTTCAGATCTTCCCCGTGTGGTCAGAATGTTAGCAGAGATCCTAAGGAGAAAATGGAGGTGAGAATTAAAATCCCATTGCATAGTTCAATATCTGAGGTACCTTCCATGGCCCATCCTATCTCCAAGAAATCACGATCAATACCATTCATAATAGAACAACAGACCAGGTTTGTGTGACTCTGTGGACTGGATGATAACCTTTGGAGCTTGCCTCCTACTTCTGACTTTATACTCAGCATATTCTTTAGATTGATCCATTTCCTGTCAGTACTTACTGTTAACTGGTAAAAGACAAAGTCTTTAGAGCACGTAGAGAGGACTGAATAACAAAGCAAAATCTGCTACCCATGTTGATGTTTTTTGTTTGAAATCCCAGAGTTGTCATGAATACAAGAAATTCACGAATAACAAGAATGCTTAGGGTAAATGCCAACAGAGGACAGGACCATTAGTGAGTATTTGGAAATTCTGACAGGAAATTAAGTTTGCAAAACAGGAAGAAAATCATGGTAGAATGTCTTTGTGGATGGGAAAACGCAAGGAAATTGAATATTGGGCGGGGGGGGGTGTTTGTTCCTTTTTTGTAGCAGTCTTCGCATGAGATGGAAAATTGACACACATGTATCTGCTACTTTTCAGGAGGCATCACACCTAAACCTCAGTGAGATATGCATTCTTAAGACCAAAGGATATGCTAACAAGCTGTAGTTTCAGACACCACTGAAGCCTAAACAATGAAACATTTCAGTGTTAGATGTTTTGGCCCAGCAGGATCCTGATGTTGTTTGTTCGTTTGCAGTTTTTAAAGCTGACACTGTACAGTTAGTTCTTTATGATGTGAAGACACTATAGCATAGTGATACAGGTTGCCCAAGTAACTGTGATAAATTCTTGCTCAAATAAATAGATAATCTTATTCACAATTTCTATGGTGTTAATAACAAACACATGGGCCAATGAATAGAAGGACAGCGACATTTGAGCAATGGACAATAAACTGATGTTTTTGCATTTTGAGTTAGAAGAAGTTGAAGGATGTCAGAATCCCCCTCCCTCTTTTTCTTGTCTAGTATCTGTGAACACATGTGCTATATTTATTCTGGGAATTGCAGAATTAATAAAAAATGAGAGGCAGCAGAAAGAAGAAAGTTTACATAGACAAAATTCATTAATAAAAAAATCTAACAATCACATTTGTTTGCTTATGTTTTCATAAGAAAATGAATCTAAACTGCTTTAAAGATTTACTTTTAATTTTATTTGTGTATATGTGTGCTTATGTGTATGTGTGTTCACCTGTCTGTAGGTGCCTATATAGAGGAAGGGAGTGTGTTAGATCTTCTGGAAGTGGAGTTTGGGGGGTTGTGAGTCTCTTGGTGCCTGTCATGGGAGCTGGGAACCAAACTCAGGTCCTGTGAAAGGAAAGCAAGTTCTTTTCACCACTGAGCCATCTATCTGATCCCAGGACTAGAACTCACAAAAACAGATTCAAAGCAAAGCAATGGAAGCCAAGGCTACTGTGGGAATCAAGAAACCTGGTGCTTTTGCAGAAAACAGATATGATGGTTTATAAAGAGAAGTGGATGCTTTTGCAGAGTCATTCCAGGGTCCTCCTTCCTCTCCTGTGATGACTTTGATCACATATGGATTTACAAAGTTGTGCTAAGCAAAAAGCAGTAATCGAGTATTATTTCTCAATAATCTAGTTTTCTAGGGGATGTCTCAAAATGTAAGCCTGTGATGACTGACATAACACCTGTTAAGGAATTGTGTGTAGTACATAAAAGAATGTCTCATACACTGAAGGACACACACACACACACACACACACACACACACACACACACACACGAAAGCAGGAAAAAGAGTGGTTGGGAAGAAGATGAGAGCCAGCATGAGTGGGCTGGACAGAAAGAAAGGTGGTAAATATGATTGCAGTATATCGTATACATATACGTAATTGTCAAGAAAGTAGATCATTTTTCAGAGGGGATTGTTTTCTATATAAACCATTTCTGAATCGTGAGGAATTTAGAAGTTATTAAGTTATTTTAGCCTCTCATTCAATCCTTTACATTCTTACATTTATAACAAATGAAACTCTGGTTACATGAATGTAGGAAAAGTCCAACCTCAGACTGATTGATTGATGGTACTATAGTACACTTCTCTTTCCCTTCTGTTGGGAACAAGCAAAAGACACTTGTCCTATATACTGCTGTTTTGTTCGAAAATATAATGAGTGTTCCTAACTACAGCTCCTGTTATTCATTCTTTGCTCCCTAAAACATGGTGATTGTTCCTAACTGCAAAAGGACAAATAGATTTTATTGGTTAGGCTGTAAAACCTACATTCTTTATCAGTTAACATAGATCAACCACTTGATCCCAATGGTCATGCTATCAAAATCCATATGTATTAATTTTGGAGAGGAGAGCCTTTTTACTGCCAAGTTATAAAAAGGCTGAATTATGTTTCTGTCATGTACATACATGCACAGATTCTTGTTTTGATAGAATAATTGCTATTTAAAGATGATCAGGTTGGATGGTAAAAATGACTAGGCTCATTTTTAGAGCTATCAGTTTCAGTCTGACAACTTAAAAAGGAGGAAGTACTTTAATGTAGATTTAAGAAAAAGAGAGGTGCTTAGAAGAAAGCAGGACATATCCAGCATGAATATCCAAGCTTTTCAAGGGAGAGTCACAAATAATTGCTTTAGTATTAGCCACATATATTATTTTGGTGACTCTCAATTTATATCTCAAGAAGTTGCTAAGGAATCTTTTTTTTTCCTTTTTCTCTTTTATTAATATAAGTCAGGTGTCTGTGGAAATACTTTGCACAGACTTGTAATCTGATGGACTGAAATCAAAAGCTATAAGGGTTACACAAGGGATTCAGTTGAAGTCTTTTCCCAATACATGGGGTTTAGGGAGAGGTCTCTAGGATTACACCCAGGAGGGGAATAGGCCTAAGTAGTTGTTAATTGAACTGGAAACCTAACTTCTTTTTTGGCGAAAGGCTTCAATTGGATTATAGGGTCAGAGGCCCTGACCCTTCTCATGTCCCAAAATGTTTTCTTTCTTTTTATCCTGCATAGATAGAACTGTGATGAAGGATTTTTGAAGATAATTGGCAAATTCTACACCCATGAATTCATGCAAGTTCATACCCATGATTGAGAATTTTTTTATTTTTGAGATTTAATTTGATCATACATTTCTCCCTTTCCCTTTATCTCTCTTGACACCTACTATACCTCGTTCCACTCTCCTACAAATTCACAGCCTTTTTTAAAAAATAATTGTTATTGCCTGCATATAAGTATATGTATATACATATCTTAAATACAACCTGTTGAGTCCACACATTGCTACCTGTTTGTATGTTTTCAGGGATGACCATTTGGTACTACACAACCATTTGGTGTGTTCTTCCCTGAGGAAGGGTACTTCTTCTATTCCCAGCTTTTCTTGGCTGCCTGTAGTACTTTGTGTAGTGAGGCCTCATGAACTTCAGAGTTTTTTTTTTTTTTTTTTTAATCAGTGAACCTAGAAACCATTTGTGTTATTTCTACAGTTTTTTTTTTACCAGGTAAAAGTGCAATGTTCACCCAAGCCACTAATTAGCTGAAAACTAAGCCTCATTAGGTCACTTGATCATTTCTTTTTTATTACTAATTTACCTTGATTTAGGCAAAATGCCAAATTACATTTTAACAGCCTGCAAGAACAGCAGCAAGAGAGCAATTTGGATGTGGACCTTATCTTTCTTCCTTTATGCTTCCCTATAATGAAGTCATGCTTAAATGTCAGACGCAAGACAAGTCAGGGGTAAATATATCACTAACACATTTCCTGAGGTATTCTATCTGCTCTTCAGTCAGAAGAGAGGAGAGAGGGAGAGAGAGAGAGAGAGAGAGAGAGAGAGAGAGAGAGAGAGATGAATATGAACTTGTTTCACAAGGTGGTTGCTTAAAAAATGAAGAAAATCATTTTGTTGGTAATTTAAAAGTTTGATACCAGTTAAAGGCTCAACAAGTAGCTTTTTTAAAATTAAGATTTAAAATTTACTATGTTCATAGCAGCCTTATTTGTAATAGCTAGAAACTGGAAACAACCCAGATGTCCCTCAATGAAAGAAAGGATAAAAAAGCTGTGGTACATTTACACGATGGAATACTACTCAGCCATCAGAAACAAGGAAATCATGCAATTTGCAGCCAAATGGATGGAACTAGAAAAGTTCATCCTGAGTGAGCTAACCCAGACCCAGAAAGATGCACACGGTATCTATTCACTTATTACTGGATTTTATCCATTTAGTACAGGATAACTATCCCACAACCAAAAGACTGAAAGGAACAGGAACATAGACTTTGTTACTTGTTATGGGACACTTTGCCCTAGTGAAGCTGCCATGTAGGCCCCCAGTGCAAGAGGAAGCTCTAAGCCCTCGTAGGCCTGCTGAACTGAAGGAGGCTGATATGTAGGGCACCTCACACAGGAGAAGTAGGATCTGTGGGAGAAAGAGGAGAGCGTGGGCCTGGGAGGGGTACAGGGAGAGGATTGTGATGGAGATGTAAATGGAAGAAATAAATAAACACAAAATATGAATGTGTTTTTAAACAGTTTCCTAACCACTCCAATTATTGCATGTCATGCTAGGTGTTCCAATTGCTTGAAAAGGAGACTTGACAGGGATTTGAAGGATGATCATCTTGACCTTCCTGTCATATCTACCAACTAAGTGTCCTAAGAGTTTAAGTGTTTTCCCCCATCTCTCCTTCATTTCAGGGAGAAAGTCATCCTTCAGCTGGACTACAGTAGCCTGTTATTAATGACTGTAAAGTTCTGGAGCTCTGTTTCCTAGCCTCTGTGCATCAAGGACTGTAATTATGGACCTGGGCCTAAAAGAACTGTTCAGCTTGCAATTGTACCACAGAATAAAAACTAAATAAGAAAAAAAAGTATAATAAAAGTCTTTATGCCTTTCAGAGGCCTAGGAAGAAAACAGCAATCTGTTTGTTGGCAAATAACAACTCTTATTTCTGAAGTATTCATCAGATACGAAACCAAGTTTACATAGCAGTACTGGGGATCCTATCCTGTCTTAGTGGTTTTTCCTGTTTCTAAGCTGCAGGCCCTGCACTTCCTATATAATCAGATATATTTGTCCCTCTCAGGTCTCTGAGGTGGTTGAAGAATAGATAGCTAGAGTCTCATAGTTAAATTTTGAGTTGTTTAGGAATCAAAAGGGTGTTCTGGATCTAAGAAGATATTTTTAAAATTGTGTTGCAAGTTAGTATGAAAGCTGAGTTAGATATCCAACTTTAAACTCATGGAGATGGTTAGATAGGAGAATGTTAAAGTCAGGTGCCAAATACATATGGACTGGACATTGGGAATGTATGCTAAGCCATATAACTCTTATAATTGTGGCCTATTTATTTCTGTTGTTTTGTATTGTATTTATAGTTATAAGAAAAAGAACCAATTTTTTTGGACTGAAAGGGAGAGCTGTTAGGGGGAAAAAAGAAATACCTTAAACTAAAAAAAAAAAAAGAAGGGACGAGGATAGGGGGTTGAGGGGGAGGAGGGTGGAAGGGTGGGACTGGAGGGGGGAGTAGGGAGGGGATTGTGATTGAGATGTAACTTGAAGAAATAAAATATAAATTATTAAAAAAAAGCAACATTGGGAAGAAAGGTATTATTTGAGGGTATAGTTCATCATGATGGGAAAATGCTGTTGGCAAGATCTTGAGGCTGTTGGGAAGCAGAGAATGATGTTTAGATTGCTTTCTCTTTTTTATTCCACCAGGACTCCAAGTCTAAGGAATGATACTACCCACTTTCAGCATGAGTGTTCCACCCAGATTAGCCTCTTAAAGAAAATCCCTCACAAGTATGTCTATAGACCAATCTAGACAATCCTTTACAGGTGTTCCTAAGAGCTAATCTAATCTAGAAAATCCCTCACAGGTATGCCCAATGATTAATGCAATCTAAACAGGCCCTTACTGGTATGCATAGGCATAAACACACACACTTGACTGGGTTTGGAAGGATGTTAAACTTGACCTTCCTGTCATTCATAACAACTAAAAGTCTTAAGAGTTTAAGGGTTCCCCTCCTCTGTTTCATTATGCACACACTTATACAGCTGATAACCTGGATTTTATCCCAGGTAAAAAGCCACATATAGTGGTGTGCATATCCATAATCTCAGTACTCTTATAGTGAAACAAGAGGCTGTGACAAGAGAATCATCCCAAATTTTGTGCTCCAGCTAGCCTAGAGTATGTTGTTTGCTGCAAGACTCTGTCTTAAGAAAGCAGAATGTAAAAATTGGCTCCTGAGAGTTACCCTCTGACATCCACATACATGCCAGGGCATGTGTCTATCCATACTTATATATACATGGTCCATGCACACTCATACATATACACACAAATAACTAAAAACAAGTAGATTTATTAGCTAGAAAAAATGAACATTCAAAATCAACAGATATGAAATGTTAGTATTTGAAATTAAATTTCATAAAATGTTCTTTAACTGTAATTGAATATAGCGATATCATTTAGAAATAAAAGCAGTAAACTTTTCTCATTTTAAGTAATCGGCCCCTACTGTTTTCTTGCCTTTTTTTTCGTTTGTGGTGCTGGGATCAAACTCAGGGCCTCACACCTATCAGGCAAGATTTCTGTCCCTTGCTAAGCTGAATTTTCATAGAGCTATCATAGGTCAATTTAAGCCAACATTTCATTTTTAATTTTTAAATTACATTCATTCCCACCTCTTTACTTCCCCTCCTTTCCCTCTCTCCCTCTTTTCCTTTCTTTTCCTTTGGAGGGGGACACATGTAGCATGATGCGTGCGTGAAGCTCTGAGGACCACTTTCAGGAGTTGATTCTCTTCTTATCCTGTGTGGGTCCCTGGGATGGAACTCAGGAGGCTTGCTAACAAGCAACTGTACTTACTGAGCCATCACCCATGGGCCAGAAATTTCAACTGGGAACAGTTCACCATCTCAGTCTCTGGGTATGGGCTTCTTGTCAATGAGGAAGTTCCCATTCTGGATAATCTCTTTGCACACTCATGCTAATTCAGTTCCTGGCAGGGTTTGGGGTGATTGGAAAAGAAATATTTCGAGCAGGGTCAACCAACTCTTTAAGGGCCTGTTGTAAATATTTCAAGCCTTGTGGGCCAGTGAATTTCTATCACAGCTGCTTAACTTTGCCATTTTAGCTTAGAAGCAGCTTTAGACAATACCTAAATGAATGAGAATGGCCGTTCCCCAAGAAATTTCTGTTTAAGAAAGAAGGCTAGCCCTATCGAATCGAAGGCCTGCAGTTTGCCGATCCTTCAACTAGAGCAATGGCTGCTAGTCTACCCACAGGAAGCCAGTGGCCAAATTCAGCTAGAAGATGCATTTTCGACTTTATGGTGTTGATATGCATGATGTTTTTATTGCTTATTTGTTAATGTTGATTTTTGCATACATATCAAGTGAATTTGCATGCAAATACAAAACCTGATACCTATCTTTTTTTTTGTTTTTTTTGTTTTTTTTTAATTCATTGCTACTGGTTACATCTCCATCATAGTGTCCTCTTTCCACCCTTCCCAGTCCTGCCCTCCCACCCTCTACACCCTAACCCTTCCATCCCACTCCTCTGAAGTGTAGTGTCCCTACATAATAGTCCCCCACCCCACTTCAGCAATCCTTTGAGGGCCGAGAGCCTCCTCATACACTGGGGGCCTACAAGGCAGCACCACTAAGGATGCACATGGCATCTATTCACTTATAGTTGGATTTTAGCTATATAGCACAGGATATCTATACTACAACCAATGTACCAAAGGGAACAGGAACATAGACTTTTTCATCCTGTCAATCAGAACCTGATATCTTAAAGTATACAGACCTCACAGCCACAGCATTGTGTTCCATTGAATAGGCATTTGTTTGCTTGGTCTCTGTTCCCCTGAGACTTCCAGAGGTCTGGGATCATTTATGTAAGCAGCTCTGTACTTGAACTTGACTTTGCAAGCACTTTACATGTCCCATCTATCTCCTCTCCTGTTTTTAGTCTGTATCCTTGAAAGATTTCCTCTGTTGCTTTGTAGAGTCTGAGTACCAGTGGTATTTATCAGATGTATACAGCTGTACTGTACTGGGGCTGCAGAATGTATAAGAGCTTAACTATAGAAGTAATGAGCAATTGAACATGCTCACTTCGTATACCCTTCCTACACAGTATCCCACATATTCTACTTCTTCTTTTTTCCGTTTTCAATTCCAACACCCAAACAAAGCACCATAAAGAAGTATTTGCTTTTCTGCTTGTGATCATGTATTCATGTGCTGTTCATACAAGAACATAGCCTTCACCTCAAAGGCAGGGAAAGATAGTTTATCCTGGAACCAAATGTGAGTGATGTTGGCGTGGGAACAAACATTCAGGTTATCCCAAATAACATGTTTTAACATGGCAATGATTTCATGAAATTTGTTTGGTAACAGAAGTGTGTAAATCAAGACACCTTTGCAACACATTGGGTGAAATAACAGGTAGAACAGTTCCAGCAAAGCAGGAAACATCTCTGTACTGTCCTCAGGTGTTATCTGAAGGCATTCTTAGCATTTGGAGCAGAGTCCTGCTAAGAATATGTTTTAAAGGTTTTGTGTGTGTGTGTGTGTGTGTGTGTGTGTGTGTATAAGTCACAGGACAACATAAGAAAGTCAGTTTTTTTCTTCCACTATGTGAGTCTTAGGAACTAAACTCCTGTTGTCAGTCATAAGCGTAAGTAGCTTTACTCACTGAACTGTCTACTGGCTCCATTTGCAAAGTTTCCATAATCATAAGAAAGTTAGGTTAGATAAAGTGGTGGACAATAGATAGCGATTCAAGGAACTAAAAGTAGCTCAAGATAAATTGTCTCTCATCTGAAACTTACAAACTCCCCATCATCATGAACTTCAGTCATTTGGCCTTGTAGAATCTATAATACAGATGAGAATTTTCTTTTTGGGGGATGTGGGAGGGGGCTTCATTTCATAGTGCTGTTTTCCCCTCCCCCAGTTGTTTGTAATCAAACCCAGGGTCATGAGCAAGTTAGACAAGTACTCTACAAATGATCTATATCCCAGATCTCATTTTGATATTGTATTCCTCTAAGTCATGCTATTGTCAGACTCTTTTTTTTTTTTGGTTTTTCGAGACAGGGTTTCTCTGTGTAGCCCTGGCTGTCCTGGACTCGCTTTGTAGACCAAGCTGGCCTCGAACTCACAGAGATCCGCCTGCCTCTGCCTCCCGAGTGCTGGGATTAAAGGCGTGCACCACTACGCCCGGCTTTAGCTCAGTTCTTTTTTTTTTTTTTTTTTTGTGTCAGACTCTTTTTGTTTAGTCTAAAGCAGTGGTTCTCAACCTTCCTAATGCTGTGACCCTTTAATACACTTCTTCATGCTATTGTTACTCACATCTATGAAATTATTTCATTGATACTTCATACCTGTAATTTTGCTGCTGTTAGGAATTGTAGTGCAAATTTCTGATATACAGGATATCTGATATATCACCCCTGTGAAAGGGTCATTAAGCTTCTCCCCCCCAAGAAGTTGTGACCTGCAGATTGAGAACCATTGACCTAAAGATCATGTTTGTTGTTGGATCTGTCCTCTCTCTTCCGGTGTCTACTTAGCTAACAACTCAGACAGAGGCATTCACCCCTTGGCACCCACGTTTTTGTTTAATAACCTATGACATCTTAGAGCATCAGCAACTACTTGTGCATGTGGTCTCCATTCAAACCTTAATTAAATTTCGGTAAGCTTATAAAATAGTAGGTTTCCATGCAGTTTTCTTCCAGTATTCTCATTTAGTTACTCTTGCTTCATCTCCTCTACTTTCTCATCCTCCTCTCTGCTTAAACCTTTCAGACAGGATTTTATGTAGCCCAGGTTGTTCTTGAATTCATTGCAATTTTTCTGCCTTAGCCTCCTGAATTTAGAATTACAAGCATAAGCCATTATCTCCAGAAAAATGCTGTTTTGATGTCATATAATAAAGTCCTATTTATTCTACAATAATGTGAACATTTAAGATATAAAGGTCTAAAAATTTCAAAAAGCATATTGAAATTTGTTATTTTGAACAATTATTGAAAATGATTATTCATGTCTTTTGTAGAATACTTAATAATTATCTATGTGTGTATCATGTGTTTTTCCCCAAACTTCATAATATACAAGAAGCATATCCATAACTTCTATTCTTGTTTTTATCCATTTCAAATTAGCTTTTGTGAAGCTCTCTGGAAATCTTATCAGAATACTAAGTTTTCATAAGTGACATTATTAGTCCTTCTGACCCAACCATGATCAGGATCTTTTGCCAGGAAAAACAACAGCAGCAGCAGCAACAGCAACAACAACAAAAACTTTTACTCTAACATTGACCCTTCCAAGAATCACTTGTCTCGAAATTCCATCCAGGCTTTAGAAATAAAGCTCTCTGTTGATTTGCATTTCTAATGAATTGGGATTCTATTTGGTGGTTAAATTTTATTCACCCCAGAGCCTGTAGCCAGAACCTCCAGTCTGACAGACTGTTTGACATCTTGTGAATAGAAATAATGAATGGAAAGTTCAGGCAGTCCATTTAAACTATAACATTTTTCATATTTCAAGATACCATAGTATTGTGACATAATCCATATGTGTTTCCAGAGAGGTGGAAAGCAAGTGAGGTTTTAACCTTTCCTTTTAATAAATGGTTTTCAATAAAAAAAATTGAAACATATTGGTACTTTAACCAATGAACTGAAAACAAGGAAATAAACAAAACGAAATAGAGGCAGGACATTTTCTAGTTTCATAGAAGTAGCTGAAAATAATTTAAATGTATAACCACCCATGTACATTTGATTGATTATTTAGAGCAGTGGTTTGGGATTTTGTTTAAATAGTGTTTTGTTTCATGCTGGAATTAAGTTTAGTTTTTTTTTTTTAATTCACCACTCTCTCGTTTTTTTGTGTGTGCATGTGACCGTTTGGCATTATTCATGTTGAATTCAGTTCCATTCTTTTTCTAGCCCCTAATTATACCCTCTGACTCTGTAAAGATGCATTTTTGTTCCTAAGCGCAATCAAGAAGTATATTACAAATCAGCTGCACATGCTTATGCTCTTATAAATGGAAAGTATATTACATTTGGGTTAGGAACAGGATGCTCATGCTGGCATTCAGTTGCACTTGATAGACAAGTATTGATTGCCTAAGTGCTGCTCCAGACATGGTAGGGATCACTGCCATAAGTAAAATGCCATCTGCCCCAGGAAACAAGGGTCCAACAGACAATCTCACATAGTGACTAATAGTTCAGACTCCACAGTTAGGGCTAATGTCAAGTCATGTTTTGTTTCACTATTTATAAGCCTTGGGATTTTTTTTTTTTTTTTGAGTTACAACCTTCTCCACTAAATAGGAACAATAATATTCAGAGAAACATAATTTACACAATGAATGTGTACTGACTTTATTTTGATTATAAAACCTTTGCTATTTAAAAAAAATCAATTATAACAGAATAATTTATAAAATAAATAAGAGAAATCTCTGTCATCTCATCTTCTATCCTGAAACAACTTTTGTTAGAAGTTTAGGAATATATATTTTTAGCAAATGTCCCTCCCTGTGTGTGTACTTAAATCTATTAGTTTTATTGAGTTTTATTTACAACTTATTCTCTTAAATCACTACTAAATTATTTTAGATTTATAGAAATCTGTAAGAATTGTGGAGAGATTAATTTTGCTTCCTCTAATTTTAGCATTAACTGAAGACTGATATATTTACCAAAACCAAAAAGTTCGTATTTGTGTTATTTGTGCCTTGCTATTATAGCTCCACACTCTGTATTTCACTGTTTTTTGTTTTGTTTTTATTTTTCTTGACTGATACAAGATTGAATCCAGGATCCCTCAGTTACTGAATGTTGGCTTAACTTTGTTTAACAAGGTACTCTGGAAATAGTCTGAAATGGGTACATACAGCTCTGACACACTACCTTTAAAAAGTATGCAATTTTTTTTTTTTTTTTTTTTTTGCGGAGTGTAAATCAGGATAAATGTGTCTATCTCCATATATTTGGCATTTCTTTCTTTTTTTAAAGATTTTTTTTGTTTATTTTACATTCCAGTCCCCATTCTACTCCCTTCCCTTCTCCCAGTCCCACCTTCCCACCCAGTTCCCCTATACCCTCCCTCCCCACCTAGTACCAGCCCACTCTGGCACATCAAGTCACATCAGAACTAAGTGCATCCTCTTCTATTGAGGCAAGATAAGGCAACTCTGCTAGGAAAATGTGCTCCAGAGGGAAGCAACAGCGTCTAAGACTGGGATACACCCTGTTCTAATTGTTAAGGGATCCACTTGAGGACCAAGCAGCCCATCAGCTTCATATGTGTAATGGACTGGAGGGACCATGGACTCCACAAGAAGACCCACATAGCCAATTAACTCAGATACAAAGGTGTTCACTGAACCACCATGAAAAGAGCTTGAAAATGTATGCAGTTTTAACAAATAAAATCCATATATTGTATAGGTTAGCCTCCTTTGAATGTTAACTGGTTTTTTTGTTTGTTTAATTGAAATTTTTTCATGTGTGCCATGGAATGAATATGGAGGTCAGAGGACAACTTCACTCTCCCTCTCCACTTTGTCTGAGGCAGGGCCTCTTGCTCAGTGCTGCGTACACTAGGTTAGCTGGTACCCAAGCTTTTGGGAATTCTCTGGTCTCCATCTCCCACCTTGCCATAACAGCAGTAGGATTACAGATGTGCAGCACAAATCCAACTTTATGTGACTTTTGATCAGATTTCAGGCCTGCATGCTTTATACACCATGTGATTTGGTCTTCATCATAACCTACATCTCTCTAGATGCCCAATTAAATCACTTTCATCCTTCAGTAGTCCCATTACAGAGACCCTTTTGTTTATTTTTGAGACATCTTCCTTAGTGACAATTCCTGGTTTTCTAAATTTAGTTGTTATAATTTCATGACATAGAAGATCTTACTTTTTTGAAAAGTCAGATTTCCATATTCCACTAGTAGTGAGACCATTTGTCATTTTAAAGCTGAGAAAATTGTGTGAGTTTTATCCTTTTATTTGTAAAGCTAGTATTTAGAATTCTAACTCTTATTGGTTTTTCTCTAGTTGTTGCACAAAAGTAGCAGTGATTCTTCTGACAAACAAAATATTGCACGATGGTCAACAAATAAGCTACCAGGAGAAAGCCAACATCACCTTCTAAGGTTCCACACAGAATTACAAGTTGGGACTCTGTTCTTTGGAGTCCATTTTATCCTGTTAGGATTGATGTCAATATACTTATGGAAATTGATTGCTCCTCCCCACCCAGGCCACACTCTGCCCCAATCTGACCTGGTAATAGGATATGTTTGAGGCTCCTAGTGGTGGTGTTCATGGGCAAAGCTTCCTAAAGTTCTTCCTTTAGAAGTTTTTGTAAAGACAAGTGCTGTCGATATGATGAGAAGGATTTAAAAGCTTTAGAGAAGAGAATTTCTGCATTCCCCTGGCTGCACAGCTCATGTTTACTGGCACTGAGGTTAGGAAAAGAGTTAACAGTAGGCTTGTTTTCCACCTGATCAAACAAAATGAGCAGAAGCCTGAGAGGCCACCTCAGAGTTCAGTCTATTGTTATTCAGCTTCCATTCTAATGCAGCTTCTCTCCTGTTCCACCAGTTTATAAAAGCATGTTACATGCCCACTGAGCCCAGATAACTAAATAAATCCTGGTTTGTAGCCATAGAACTAAATCCCTCTTTTTATCAGTACAAATGCCTTCTGAAGATGGATTCAAGAAATTCAAAAGAAATCAACCATTAAATCCACATATCTTAATGGAATAAATGTGGGAACAAATGAGGAGTCTAACTCACACAAACACACACACAGGTACTGATATGAGCAGGCACACCACATCTTGCTATATTCTTAGCAAGATGAAAATTTTCCTTTTGTTTTTCTTTGGGATACTTTTTATAAAGAGTCCGGTTTGGGGGTTGGCATCCAGAATGCCAAAGAAATGTATTCACTTCCACCTTCAGATGTGTCTTTGTGACACACTCTTGATAAGTTTATACTGGTCAGATATCTCCTTTGAATTAGGTTGCAGCATTCTGAAAGTAACAGGTCTCTGAGATGGACATATCTATAGTTCTTTCCCTTGTATTTCTCACAGAAAATCCTTCAAATCCTATTCACAATGAGGTTTAAAATCATCACTTTCAAAGGACAGTGAATAGAATCCGGGTTGGGGGCACATTGTAAGTGGCATTGGGTGGGAAACTTTGGAGAAAAAAATTAAAAAAAAAACAGTTCATTTTAATAACTGGCAATCAAAAGAGGTAAACTGTCAGTAAATTCTAAGATCTGCGATATTAGTCCAAGAAAAGAACCAAATAAACTACCTTGACAATACACAGCTTACAACGTAGTCAAGGCTCTTTATTTCTCAGTTATCCTGGAAATGTTAGTCTGTATTTGCTGGAAATCAAAATAATAGCATGATGATTGTTAACAGACAGGGTTATACCAGGATGTCCCAGCATTTCATTGAACATTCTTCTGAAAAGTGGGCATTGACAGGTTGTTGCTGAATGTGCATTGAATATTTTACTAGAGCCAGGTTCTGTGCATGAGGAAACCAAGTTTCTCTGTGGAGGTTCTGTTTGTCAGTTGTAAACCTGCATCCCAGTTATATCAATTCAGAATGCATTCCCATTGAGGCTGCCTGGAGAGGTGGTTCAATTGGTAAAGTTCTTGCCGCATTCAGTCAAAGCCCTGGGTTGGATCCCCAGTGCCACGTAAACCAGGCATGGTAGTGTGCATTTGTCAGCCCAGCACTTGGGTAATGAAAGTAAGAGGACCAGAAGCTCACAGTTACTGTCAGCAGCGTGCCAAGTTCAAGGCCAGCCTAGGCTACATTAGATCCTGTGTCTAGACCTGTCTCTCCACAACTGCCAATCCCTACCATAAAAATGGAAAGTTCTAATAAACTGATATGGGATGGCAGTGTGTCAGTTTGGCAATGAGAGAATGATATACTGTTCATTTATTTTTCAATTTTATCTGCTTGGAAAGGTGAATCAGTAGTAGTGGGATGGGAGAGGGAAGCAAATGTGAGGTTAAACATTTTGATGGCTTCTTACAAGTGATTCAACTCATTCCAAGTGAAGACAAGTCCAGGAGTCTAAAGAGGGAATACAAAGGAGGCACAATTACATGAAGTGACAATTACTAAGAAACAATAAAGTACTGAGAAAAGCAGACATGTGAACAAGCATCAAAGTACCAATACTCCTTTAGTACGTCACCTATTGCTAGACTTCCTAGCAGCACCCATTCTAGGGCTATGAATTAGAATGACAGTTACAGAGCATTTATCTGTATCATTTAATTAGTCAGACTTCATAAGAACTGTAAGAGTTACTGAGAAATGACTAAATCTGGCTTTAGTTTCGGGGTTACAGCTTGATCTCCCTGTCTGTTTCCCACGTTCTGTGAGTCATGTGCTCCCTGTCTACTCCAGAAGGCTCTCACCTCCAGCTTTAATGCAAATGCAGTCATTGGTTGTATAACCGGGTGTGTCTTTGCTCGGAAAACTTTTCAGTTGAGGCTTACATTAGAGCTTATACATCTCTTAGCATTTTTACATAGTAAGAAAGGTATTCATCTTTAGATTTCAATTTTTCTAAACTAGGTAAAAATGCAAAATCAAAATTCTAAAAAAAGTAAAACACAATACTTCTCTTAGTTTGTGATATCAAGAAAACACATGAGTACCCATAGGCTGGGTATCACAAGAGGTTATGGCTACTGGCCCTTCCTAGGCAGTAGGGATGGCAAGCAGACATCATCTATAAAAGTCACTTTTGGAAATGGTGCAATGGCTAAAAGGACACAAAAATTCATGTAATGCTTTAAGTGAATTTATGGTTTTGTGTTGGACAGCATTGATAGCTACCCTGAGGTATAAGTGGCCTCTAAGCATCAGGCTGGACATGTCTGGGAGTCAACTCAAAGTAATCCATCATCCAAGTTGTTTTCACATGTTGGCATGTTGACAAGATTTACCTATAGAGAAAAGAAAATTATTTTGTCTTTTAAAGAATAGCATATTATCTCCCAAGAATAATTGGCTGCAGACACCTTTTCCCCCCTGTAGCAATCTGACTTATAAGAGCAATCTAATTTGCACCATGCTTTCTTCCCAAATTCCAATACTAGAGACATGTTTATCTGCTATTCATGTTAAAACACAACTGCCAGGCTGCAGAGATAGCTCAGTGCATAAAGGCTTTTGCTGCCAGTGCTGATGACCTGAACTAAATCCCTGGGAACAAACATACTGGAAGGAAAGAACCAATTCCTGCAAATTCTCTTCTGACCTTCCCACATTTAAACTGTGGCATGTGTTCCCACCTCCTCAATGAATAAGTAACTATAGAAAGAATTTTTAAAAATTCAAATGTTACTATTTCCTCTAGTGATAAAGCAAAACCTAGGCTCTAGAGGCATGCCTTAAGCAACTGAGTTCTTTTATAATTAATTAATTAATTAGTTTATTACTTTAGGTTACATCTCCATCATAGTGTCCTCTTTCCATCCCTCCCTGTCCGACCCTCCCACCCTCTACCCCCTATCCCTTCCATCCCACTCCTCTGGAGTGGAGTGTCCCTACATATGTTCCCAGACCTAGTTCAGCAGTCATATGAGGGCCAAGAGCCTCCTCATACACTGGGGGCCTACAAGGCAGCACAACCAGGAAAAAGTGTCTCATTGACAGGAAAAAAAGTCTATGTTAATGTTCCCTTTGGTGCATTCATTGTGGTATAGTTATCCTGTACTATATGTCTAAAATCCTACTATAAGTGAATAGATGTCATGTGTATTCTTCTGGGTCTGGGTTAGCTCACTCAGGATGAGCTTCTCTAGTTCCATCCATTTGATTACAAATTGCGTAATTTTGTTGTTTCTGGTAGATGAGTAGTATTCCATTGTGTAGATGTACCACAATTTTTTAATCCATTCTTCGGTTGAGGGACATCTGGGTTGTTTCCAGTTTCTAGCTATTACAAATAAGGCTGCTACGAACATAGATGAGGAAACTTCCTTATGATTCCGTGAGCAGTCATTTAGGTGTATACCCAGAAGTGGTATGTCTGGGTCTTGAGGCAGAGCTATTCCAAGTTTTCTAAGATATCACCAGACTGACCTCCTTAGTGGTTGCACAAGCCTGCACTTCCACCAGCAATGGAGGAGTGTTCCCCTTTCTCCACAACCTTGCCAGCATGTGCTGTCATATGAGCTTTTGTTCTTTGCCATTCTGACAGGTGTGAGATCTTAAACTGCTTCTAAAATGTTTTTGTTTTCCAATGAGAGGCAGAAAGAAGTGAGTTTAGATGGGAACTGAGGTGAGAGAAAGTGTGAAGAGTAGAGGGAAGAGAAACTGTAATTACAGTATGTGAGAAAAAAATCAAATTTGAATAAAAGGGAAAAAATCTGGCATTTTATGTAAAATGCTGTGTTAATGTGTTATCCCACAGTAACATCTTTCTATTTGTTGTATGTGCACAAATTCAAGTGATTGAACAACATGCACCTTCCCTTTGATCACACAGCTTGCATACATCCATGCAGTACCATTTGAATGCCATGTCACCAAGAATATAACCAAAAGTCACATGTCCAGAAACACAGCACTGGGCCTTGGGAGACAGCTCAGTGACTAAAACATTTGCTGCACAATAATGAGGGAACTCAGTTCCAATCCCCAGTACCCATGTGAAGATCCAGATTTGATGGTACCTGCCAGGTGCTAAGAAGACAGATTCCTAGGGCTTACTGACTTTCCAATTTACCCAAAGTGGTAGGTTTCAGGTTCAATAAGAGATTCTACATCAAACAATGATGTAGACAAATGATTGAGGGAGATATCCCAGACATGACCTCTGACCTTCACATGGGCATGTACAGTGAGTGAACATGCATATATGAATGCACCCTCCCACTACCCACAAACATATAAGCACAGGATTGGGGCAGACTGTAAAATGCTATAAATGAGCTCATATTGGAGCAGGCTCTCAATAACAGTGGAAGAGTTTCTTTACAGCTTCCAGCTTGGCATAGTAGGCAAAATGACCTCTGCCCCATAAATGTAGCATTTGTGTACAAATCCCCTCTGGTCCAAGAAACAGGGTAGACATGAACATCATCCTGAATATAGACAGAAAGACATGCATGGGTTTTCTTTGTTCTATTTCCCATGTATTTGAGCTAATAATTGAGATGAGTGTTCATATCTGAAGAATGACAATGGGTCATTTACAGTTCTATATCAGACAGCCACTTGATTTCCCAAACAAAGGAACTCTAAAACATCTGGTTGAAGGAAGACAAACAAGAGATTCATAAGCAATTGATTTTGCATGATATTTAATGGAGCAATTACGAAACTACAATTAAAAAGCTACCAAGACAATCTGCCTCAGTGAATATTGGCTTCCAATGGTACTGGGTGTCCAAAGCCTCCCTGTTTACTTACCAGTGTCTGTGCTTAGATGCTCATCACCATCTTCACTACCAGTTTGTTTTTGTTTTTCTTCCTTAAGAATTAGAATGCCCATGCCGAGGGACTGTTATGTAGGGACACTCCACTCAAGTGGGATGGAAGGGTTAGGGGGTAGAGGGTGGGAGGGCAGGGCTGGGAAGGGGGGAAAGAGGACAATATGATGGAGATGTAACCTGAAGCAACAAATAAATAAATTTATTAAAAAAAAGAATTAGAATGCAGTTTTGTTCCCTGGGTCCAAAGCCAAGCCTTGACTCCAGGATCAATTCTAGGTTGCTCTGGAAATAACTAGTGGGTTCTGGTTTCAACAGTCCTCTGAGAGTACTGAAAGATGACTGACAATCCAGCCAGAAGATGCTGGTTGTCAGATGCTACATGATTGGAAAGGTAACTCTCTGGCTGGTCCTGCTGTCTTTTGAAATCCATCAGGCACTTCTTGCTACTACTTGAACTCCCTGTGCAGAGTCCACTTTCATCAATATGATCTTTATGCTGGAGTCATCATTGCGAAACATAGTTCTCTCTAAAGTCCTTTTAATTCCCTATTAACTTAGCTTGACAGCTTCTAAATTCATGAGTCTTGGTTCTCTGTCCTGATACCTAGCTACCCACTGTTTCTAGATCTCTAGGCTCTTTCTCTGTACTGATAGCACACAGGCTATTCCCCTTCCTGAACCACTTTGCCCTGCAGCATTGTGATGTGATTTTCCTTATCTGTCAGAGCAGAGATTGGCATCCTGTTAGCTCTTCTTTGTCTTCCAGGTTAATTATCCTTTGCTCTTCTCTCATAATTCTCTAGGCAGACTTCACTCCTATAATGTAGGCTCATGCACTTCATTTGATATTTTCTAGAAAGCACAGAAACTACTCTTTTTCAACAGTACAACTAAGCATGCATGCAGCTGGAGAAAACCCTCCTGAGTGGATAGGGGATCTGCAGAAAAAAACGAGTGCCTCTTTTGCAGGAGGAAACACAATCTGAAGACAGTGATGATGAGGAATTTATTTTAAAGCCAAGTCTGGAGATTTATGTAAAAGGAGTCCTCAGCTTATGTGGAATCAAATCTGTGTGAGTTTCAGAATCCCAACCATAGGGCCCATTCCAGCATGGCGAGGAAGAAGAAATTTTGGTAGTTGCCATCAGCCACAAGGAATCTCATTGTCTGTGAATGCTTCCTACTTTTCATGTTCAGATGTTACCACAGAGGTCAGCATACCTACATTCTCTGGGAACTTTCTTTTATTATCTCCCCATGGTGTAGGAAGAACCTGCAGAGCAGAATGGATGAACTCAGAGTCATTACAGAAGACAGATGTGACTTCTCCTGAAAGATAACTAGATTTTAATCTTTCCACTTTTGTAGAAAGAAATATTCTTCAGATTGTTCTAGATTCTTCTAAAAAGAGCACAAGAGATTATTGCTAACTAGAAAACTCCAAAGAGAGATTATTTACAGATGTAGTGAAGTCTCAATGAGCTTAGTGATTATCCTCTTAGGAGAGAAAGTTAGACCAAACATGATTGCTGCAGTTTAGACTCTGTTGAAAATGATGTAACTCATTGCCTGTTTGTCTGTCCCCCTCATTAGATAAATGAGTTCAGACACATTTGCTACTTTGGTTCCTGAGATTGGCATGGAATACTTGCTGCACAAAATGGGCAATAATCATATATATGCTAGGTCTTCTATGTGACCTCACATAGCATTCAAGGAAATGTAGTTTTCATAGAAAGTGGTCTTAGAACGTTTCTGTTCTGCTTGGATGGGATGAGAAGAGGAGGGCTGTTATGATTTGAGTGAGAAATGACCTAACCCACTACTTCCCCTAGCCCACGTACTTGAACATTTGGCTCCTACCTGGTGATGGGATTTAGGAGACTGTGGAACTTTCAAAGAAGTGACTGCTGTTGAGAAGAGGTAGGGGGTTGGAATCAGGCCTTCAGATGTTTGGACAGTCCTCTTTTCACTCTGAGATCTCTGCTCCTGGTCTGTTGAGATACTTCAAGCTCCCACCACCCTGGCCATTGTCATGTCCCCAGTAAGGTAAAATAAGCCCTTCCTCCCTTCCATTGCTTCCTGTCATATCAACATAAAAAGTAACAAATACAATGCATTTATTGAATCCCACATTCTCTATAAAAGGTGAAAATTGGGACATGAGAAACTTCAGAAGAGTGTCTAGGAGAGTAATAGTCTCTCTAAAGACACATGTGTACAGTTTCAAAAACTATCAAATACCAGAAATGTTGTCCATAAAGAACTGAACTTAAAATCCCTGACAATACTTTGGCAACTAAAATGTTACCAGAGCATGGTGCATATGGCCCCCAGCAATACAGATACAGTTATTGTAAATTATAGACAAACATAAAAAGTGAAAGACAAACCCAGAATTCACCTATAGATGGAGAGGGTCTATTTCTGATAATGAGCAATGTTTTTGAAAACTCTCTGGTAAAGACCCATCATTTGATCCATGGACTAGAGATTTAGGCAATGATTTGTGTTTCCCCTTTTCTTAATTTAAAACCAAATAGCAGCAACAGGGGTAGCGCACTCTGAGAAGTCAGGGGAACTATTTTCAAGTATTTATTAGGTCATGGTGTGGAAGAGAGATGAAAATTAGTCTGCATGGTTTCACTGGACCTGCTCATTGGAAAGCCAGAGGAAGGTGTACTTCAGCTCAAATTAAGTGTGGTTTATGGTTCTGAAGCATTAAAAGATAATTTCTAATAAAAGACAATTCATGACTCTCGTAGAGTCAGAGTGAACTTGTGTTAATTTCTTTCTAATCTCATGAATGAGGAAACTGTTGAGGCATTATGGTTTGTTCTAAGGGAAACTCAGAGAACAAAAATAAATCATGTTTTAGGAAAGGCTTCTACAGTCAGACACCACAGTTTTTGTTAAATTACCAAATTTCAAAGTTTTCCTTTTTAATAAAAAATAATATAAAAGGGGGCTGAGGATGTAGCTTTGTGGCAGAGCACTTGCCTAGTATGAAGCTGCTTTCAATCACAGGTCTGAAAACAAACAAAAAAAAAAAAATCAAAGAAAGACACTTCTTGATCAGCAAAAGGGAGGGGCAACTTGCCCAGGCTGTGTTTTCCTGATTATCAGAAATGTTCTGATGACTCAGCAGAGGCCAAGTGATCACATGTTGGGGATATACAATAGAAAAAAAAATATCCATGGGTTGCTTAAAGATAACTAATGACTTTGAAGTTCTAAGAACTTACCCAAGCCAGCAGTCAGGGAGTTAGATCCTGGAGCTGACTTAGTGCAACTCAGTTCTTTCATAAGTTCACATTGTTGGTAATACAACACAACATGTTTTCAGTTGGTAAGCTTGTCCTTTCTTACCTGCCTTGGTCACAATATGTCTGGCCTTTGGATTTCAACCTTCCATTGTTTTTGTTCACCTTACCAAATTAACACTCTTTTCTGAGATCATATTAGAGAAGATGCTTGTAGGAGACAGTCACATGAAGATAAAGATATATTAGAGAAGGACTATGAAATAGTAAAGACAGAGACAAAAGTAAGGCTACTATAAGCACAGGAACATCAGATTTCTGTGCACCGGGGGAGCAAAGAAAACATCTGCTATGAGTATCAGAGGCAGCTCGTATGTGGACTTCCTTCCAGAACTGTGAGACAGAAGCACCAATTTTTTCTCTCATAACAATAAACACAATACAAAACAACAAATATAATTATGGCCTAATTATTGTTGCCATACATATTTGGCAACTGACTTAAACATTCTACTATGCATCCATCTCCCTGAGTTTAAAGTTCTATATCCAACTCAGCTTCCATCCTAACTTGCATTACCATCTTAAAAACATCTTGTTAGATCCAAAACACCCTCTTAATTCCTGAACAAGTCAAAATTTAACTATGAGACTATAACTATCTAGTCTTCAACCATATCAGAGACCTGAGAAGGATAAATATATCTGATTATACAGGAAGGGCAGGGCCAGCAGCTTCCAAAACTAAGAAATGACAGTCAACTGGCTGCCTGGACAGGTCCCAATTTCTCTCCATACATTAGAGCATCAATCTTCAGCCTTTTGGCCCTGTTTCTCTGACAGACATTAACTGTAAAACAGGAATTATGAAGGACTTGCCTACCCCCTCTTGGAAGAACTAGGCTATTGACTTATCTGCTTCCAAGTTTTGTCCTTTTTGGACAGCATGCTGTCTACAGTTGAGGCAAGGGATTAGACATGTCAGCTGCTGACAGCACCCCCTATTCTACTCCAAGTAGATGATGAGCATCAAAGCACCCATTTTTTATCCACCCAGTGCATGGTAGTTTACTGAAGAATCTCAGGAGATGAATGTGTGGACAGATTTCTTCATGAGCTGACTCTACATCTTAATGCAAAAATTTCTATGACATTGATATATACATATATATATTATGTATATATACATGATTTGTATATCATATATATAATAAAGTTGAAAACTAAAAGGCATTCAGTGATATGGTACTCCTTCATTAATTTTTATTTACTTGCTTTTAAACTCCTCATCCTTTGTCGTGAACTAAATGAGTCTAACATCCTCTACTGTAAGGAGAGTGAGATAGGACTGAACTTGAATTTAGCTACTAGTTCTATCACTACTAGCTGGCTAGTTAGCTCTATAGTGTAGGATAGTTTTCTTTTCTTGTTAAAATTATGTTTCGGGTCAGAGTAAAGATGACAAGCAATGGCTCCATATAACTTTCTACATATGAAGGGGCTGTCATCAGGAACTATTAGAATTTGTTTTATCTTGTGTGGTTATTCTTGTGATATCAACACTCCATTGCTTGCCTTGCCACTGAAGAGTTTTTAATTGTTATATTGGCTTAAACAATTCAGTTTGTCATTGTTATATTTTCTAAAAGGAAATCTGACTACTTGAAAATTTCTTATTGTGTCTTGGACATTTTAGAACTTGAAAAATTAGAGCTTTTCACTTTTATTTTTGAATTTCTACTAATTTTAAAGGCCTATGAATTCCCTCATGTTTGTGATTCACCATTTCATCATCAACAAGATGCCTTTTAAAGAAACAATGTGATTCAGGAGAAGCAGGGGAGGGTGAGGTGTGTGCTGGTGTCTAGGGCAGAGCGAGAGTTCTGGGGTTTATTTTTCATAAAACATCTGGAGACTGAAAACTTGCTGTAGATATAGAAATGTGTAAATTTGATTGGGTTTGATTCATTTATGCCCAGTGGATTTCAAAGCAAGTTTTTAAAGCTTACTTTCATTTTGCTGTTGGTTGACCCTGCAACCAATCATCAGGACAGTTTCCTTTATTGTCTTTAGTTGTGAGCTTGCTTTTTACATTTTTTCTATTCTTCTGGTTTTAAAGTATATTTTTTGCTTTTTAATAATGTTTTATTAATTATTTGAGAAATTTATATAATTCATTTTGATCATATTCATCAACAACTCTTCCTAATTCCTCCATTGTCTACTCTCACCTCCCCACCTCCCCCCACCAATATTTTGTATTCTGATTTTGTTTTTTTTTGTTTTGTTTTGTTTTTTACTTTAAAAAATAATCCATTGACTGAAATTTGTGCTGCCCATATACTCTTGGGTGTAAAACCATAAACTTTTGGGTGGGTGTCAACCAGGGAGGAGCTACACCTGAAAAGAAAACTCACTTCTCCCTGTGCAGAAGCCACCTGCTCACTGTCCATAGCTCCTCAGTTAGGAATGGGAGCCTGAGAACTCCTCCAACTCCATGCTTGATTATTTACGAACTGGGTCTTACTCAGGCCCTAGGCAGACAACTGCAGCTAATGTGAGTTTATGAGTGTGGTGGTCCTCTCACATACCGGTCACTGTTTCCCTCCTAAAATCATGGCTCCCTTTCCTGCAGTGATCCCTAAACCTGGAGAAAGGTTGTTACAGAATTTGCATTTAGGACCGAGCACCCCCTTGGCACTTACTCTTCTAATTTTAACCAGTGTGCCTTTCCTCATCAGTAATCATCACTGCACGAGGAAACTTCTCTGACTAAGTCTTTAACTCTTGGTCCAGCTGTCTCCATCTCTCATGTGCTGAACTTCCACATGTGTGCTATTTCTCCCAGTTTATGCCAGCCATGCTCAGATTGAACTTGGGCTTTGTGTATGTTAGACTTCTATTACCAACTGAACTACACTCTCAGTCCACTTTAATTGCTTCTGATTTATTATTTTTCTAGCCTTGCACATTATTTAATAATCAGTTCTGTATGTTCAGTAAAAGACATTGGAACTAATAACAGGGAACTTACTTCAACTATCACACTTGTACATGTGAACTAAGGTCAAAATGTTCTTTGAGCCAGTAACATGTATTTAAAAAAAAAAAGAGCTGGACATGGTGGCACATAACTTTTTTTTTAAATACATTTATTTATTGCTTCAGGTTACATCTCATAGTGTCCTCTTTTCACCCTTCCCAGTCCCTCCATCCCACCCTCTACCCCCTAACCCTTCCATACCACTCCTCCGGAATGGAGTGTCCCTACATGTCAGTCCCCCGCCCCAGTTCAGCAGTCATATGAGGGCCAAGAGCCTCCTCATACACTGGGGGCTTACAAGGCAACACCACCAGAGAAAAGTGTCTCATTGACAGGGACAGAAAACAAAACAAACAAAACAAAACAAAAACAAGTCTATGTCCATGTTCCCTTTGGTGCGTTGGTTGTAGTATAGATATCCTGTACTATATAGCTAAAATCCGACTATAAGTGAATAGATGCCATGTGCTCCCGAGGCAGAGACAGGCAGCTCTCTGTGAGTTCAAGGCTAGACTAGTCTATAAAGTGAGTCCAGGACAGCCAAGGCTACACAGAGAAACCCTGTCTCAGAAAGAAAAAACAAACAAACAAACAAAAAGATTAAAAGGCCAAAAGAGGCCATTGAGGAAATGATTCAACATGCTTGATTTGTATGAAACTATAAATATACTGTAAATCATATAATATATTCAGAAATAATTTTAATCATGTATTTTCCTTTTAAAGTAGAAGTGCATGAAGCGATTGAGTTCAATTATCATAAACTTTTCTTTTTTTTAAATATAAGGTCTCATGTAACACAGGCTGGCCTTAAGCTTACTATGTAATTGAGGATGGCTTTGAATTCCTGTTCTTGCTGCCTCCATCTCCCAAGTACAGCAATTACAGGTATATGCCATCACACCAATTTCCATGTTCCTATTGCTGCTCTATAACCCCAAAGAACATCATCTAGAGTTGATTCAGATCAGTAATGTAGACTGTGTTAAATGCTGGAAACAGTTTCCTTTTTGAGATATTTAAGGCCCCAGGTTATAGAGCAGACGGCCACAGGAAATGACTCATCTCTAAATTACTAACCTACTATATCATGGAGGGCAATGCAAAGAATGTCTGCATGACATTGTGTTTAAAAGTATGTACTTACTTGGGTAGTCTTTTTCTCATGTGTGTTCATGTGTGCTACTGGAGACTGCGTGTATTCCAAGAGATGCTTATGCACAGCCAACCGTAGATAGGTGGCAACACTATGGATATTTTTCCCTTTGGAATTCTTGTTTGTTTATGTGACTGCACTGTTGAGACAGGTTCTTGCTGTTTCACTTGGGTTGGCTTTAAAGTTGCAGTGATCCTCAGACCTGTTTCCTAAAGGCCAAGATTACAGGAGTGTGTCACCAGGACCACTTGAGACTGCTTTTGAAATAGCAGAAACCACAATTGTCTTCAAAATGAAAATAGAGTTAAGTTACTTTGCCCCTTCTTCCAAGACCTCCCATGCCTTCCCTGTTCCTTTCAGATTCATGACCTCTTATTCCTTAGTTATCTGTGTTAAACATATGTGAATAAATATAAAACACAACCTACTAAGTCTGTTTAGTCTTGCTTGTATGAGTATGATTTCAGGGCTGACCATTTGGGTACTGAATTGAAGAACTAATCCCTAGTGAAGATTAAGTCTCCATTTCTTAGCAGCTGTTAATTGCCTGTAGCTCATTATCTATGGTTGAGGCCCCAAGAGATTTCCTTCATCCACATGTGCATGACAACTGGCATTGCTATCATGCAGGTCATATTTAGGAAGCCTTATTGCTGAAATTTCATTGATTGCTTTCCTTGTCATACCAAAGAGACATAATCTCGAAGCAGACTTCCTTTACAATCTTTCCATGATTCATAGATATAGGGGTTGTATTGTATATGTATCAGTTGTGGTTGGGCACCCCAGGGAGAGGCCACATTCCTGAGTGAGGACTGCAAGAAGCAGACACCTCAAAGAATAAGTAGTACTTTCCTTCCTAGTTCTAGAATTCTCTGATAATTTTGACTACATTCAGCTAGCTTGGAGAGTCACCTTTCCTCCTTTGGTAATCTCTGCACAGAGGCTTGACTCTGCTTCTAGTGTCAGAAAATATAGAATCCCATATAATGAGGGATTAGTACTTCCCTGTTTTTTTCTAATGTCTGGAAACAGTTGGTGGATAGAAGAATTCTAACATGGGCTAAATATTTCAGAGCTGTGTGTTACACCTTGAAAAAAATGTTGGAACTAATGAGTATGATGGGATTGTCACTCCTTCTATATCCTTCATTACACTAAGTCATACCTTGATAGAGAGAGAAACTCTCATGATAAGTGGGCAACAAGACCACCGGGAGATTTCTAAGTCTCCACATCTTACCACAGCTGAGCAAGTAAACAAGTGGTACCCTTAAACTTTGAGGAACTGGATTTTGGCAACTACCAGTGAGCTTGGAAGATGCATGAGATGATACCAGACCCCTCAATTTCCAGTCAGTAAAATCCTAAGCAGAAAGCTCACTTAATCTGTGCTGAATGCCTAATCTGTAAGAATAATGACACAAAAATTAGTCAGATTTTTGTTTTTACTGTATGTGTGTATTCTTATATTTACAGGTACCTATGTACATTTAGATGTATGCTTGTGTGTATATGTATGCCTATGGAATCAAGAAGCTGATGTTAGATATCTTTCATTGAATGTTCTTTGTCTTATGTATTGGGGCAGTTTCTTGCTTGAACTCAAAGCTGTGGGTTTCTTTGGTCTAGCAAGCCTGTATTCCCTGTCTCAGTCTAGTTTTGCTGCATTTACAGCTTTGTCACTAACCACCCAGCATTTTATGCAGGTGCACATGTCTTCTCAATTACTGTTGAGTTATCTCCTTTGTCCTGAGTACTGTTTCAAACCATTATATCTGGCTGCTAGACATCATCAGGGGTCAATTCTTTCAGTAAACAAGGAGAAACTATAGCCTAAATTGTTAAGTAAAACACATGGTATCCTCTCCCCTTAGCATAGATGAATCCAAAGCAATAGCACCCCATTAATGTTGTAGACATCTCTCTCATACACACATGGAGACTCACTGAGTTTTGTCTGACTTAACAGAGCAACTCTTCGATTAAAACTAGTCACTTGACCAAATATAGAATGTACCACCATTGTGTTGTGTAACTGTATAGTGATGTAAAGAAGATAAATGGCAGCATCATACTTATACCCTATGGAAGAGTACCTTTATCTTGAATAGCTACCTTTTAACACCTGTTCCTTAAATGTATATTTCAGAAGGTCCTTTCAGCATAGCAATAGCTTGGAATGAATATATGAAGTTACCTTTTTAGAGAAGGCCATCCTGTAGAATTTTCACATTGATTTCCCATCTGAGTACATGAATGAACGCTGCGGAGGACACTCCAGTATTCCTGCCAACATTTCAATATTCAATGCCTCATTTCTCTGTTAAGCAGAAAAATGTTAGCCCTGAACTCTTGACATGTTTTAATTCCCATGTCCCGTGTCCTCCCAAATGTGTCCTGATGTATTCGGGGTGCTGTGCTTGACCATGCAACACTTTTTCTGCTAAATGGCGGTTTCTATGAATTAGCTTCAGACTCATAGCTTATTTTGACAGCTCTGTGAGGTGAATAAATTCACAACTTAAAATAACACCTTGTCAATCTTTCAGACAGGTCAGCTTACATTCACACATAAGGCAAATGTGTTTAAAATAAAGGTGTCCATCAGTCAGTAACATGACTTCTCAATTGCCCTTTTGGTAGATTGAGACAAGCCTATATTGGGCACAATTTTAAAGAGTTCTGGGAAGAGCTTTTCTGGCCCCCTTTCGATAGCCAGTACCTCATATTTGTATAACGACTCCTCTAGCCCCGTACATGGAAGCGAATGTGGTAAAAGTGTTGCACGTGGCATCACAGGCTAGGCCAACTCACCATGCTTTCCACTTCCTGGGGAGCTCTGGTCAATTCTCACTTTATTCTACCTCAGTGGTAGCACAAGCTGATATGGAGGAGTGAACTTACATTGCAGTGAACTTAGTGGACATGTTCTCAAGGCTTGGCATTTAAAACAAAATCTTTAAAGTGCCTTTTGTACATTTCTCAAGTTAAAAGTAAAGACATGGTTTAGTTCCATTATACAAATCTTTGTGATATCACAGGATGACTTTATTCTCTCCTGTATGGCGGGATGCTCTTTTTTATATTATCTATCTGTCTTTCTGTCTGTCTATTTATTTATTTAATGTGTTTGGTATTTTATGTGCATATATGCCTGTGTGAGGGTGTTAGATCTCCTGGAACTGGACTTAGAGATAGTTGTGAGCTGCCATGTGGATGCCGAGAATTGAACCCAGGTTCTCTGGAAGAACTACTGATACTCTTAACCACTGAGGCATCTCTCCATCCCTGTCTTCTGTGTTGAAACACATTAATCAGATAGAGTATAAAGATGTAAAAGATTACAAAACATCCAGGAATGGGATCTACAAAAATGCATAGGAAGAAGATTAACGTTTGTCTTCTCTTTGCCAGCAAGTCTCTTTTCTGTTACTTCATTTACTGTCTCTCTGCATATTCTACTATCCATATATCTTTTATTCATTTATCTTTCAGCCACTCTTTCAGCTTCCTATCCATTTGTCCATCCTTATATTTATCCATTTATTCACTTATCCACCGACCCATCTACCAATTCGTTTATCTAACCATCCATACATTCCAAAGTCTAACATCTACTGAGAGTCTGTCATATATCTATCCATTCACCAACCCACTTCCCCATCTAGTCATTCATTTATACATCTATCCGTACATTCACTACTATAACACCCAGATGAGTGCCTGTCATTCTGCCATTTTTAAACACTTATGGATGATTTAGTAGCCAACATGAATATCTCTACATATCTCCTTTGTGGTGCAAAAAACAAAGGAGCTTAGACTGGAGAGTAATAGTCATCTGAATATATCCAAACCTTTGAAAATAGCTTTGCAATTCATTCTTTTCACATTCTTTTCTATTTGCACCCCATTTACTTCTTTCTTGCAGAGTATAGGAGTAAGTCTGGAAGTCACTGTTACTATCAAAGGGTGTAGCATTTAGTCTCAAATTATAAGTTGTGGCTGTCCTACAGAGGTCAGGAAATTTTTCTTGTGTTATAAATTTTGTATATTTCATTTCACTCCATAAACTATTTTCCAGCACATTCTAAATTGTTTTTGTTCTTAAGGCTTATTCTTTAACCAAGCTGAATAGTTTGCTGGTTATTTGTTTCTTTATTTGCAGGTAAGAAGAGAGTGAATGTCCACATAATCACATTCACTGGTTTCTTTCTAAGACATATTCAAATGTAATGAACCTCTTAAGCCAGACAGAGAATCTTGTTAAATATCAAATCCTCCCATTTCAGTTTACTCTTCTACTTAATGGAAAACTAAACAGGCCTAGAGATTGCAATTGTTTTATTTGGAGTAATGCCAAAACATGATCAATTACATCTTGATGACTATATCCTCATACATTTGATTGCAGAGGCCAGTATCAGCCCCATTATTCAAAGAAATCAGAATGCTTTCATCATCTCGGATAGTATACAACTTCATCTTGCACAATCAAAGATATGTCATAGCCACTCTTTCTTCTGAAAGATAGAGCCATGTTCTTTGGATCAGCAAAGTGAAACAAGAAAGGCCGACATTGCATTGTTCACCAATTCCCAGATGTTACTTGTAGAATACAGTGTGACGCATTGAAACACCTATCCACAGAGCTGTTTTGGTTCTCTGCCAGTTTAGCAACATGAAAAAATTCAGTTGGGATTGGGAAGTCTCCAAAGACTCCATGAATCTTATTAAGTAAGATAAAGCAGGGGAGAGACTGAGATATCTTCATCTACAAAGATCTCATGGAAAGTGCCTGTTGCCATCATTACAGTGGACACGGAAGATTTGGATAGTTGTAGAAGGATCTTCTAAGCAAGTGAGAGGACATAAAACAGACAGAACAAAAGCAAATAAAAGTGTAACTTTCACCTCTGTTCTATCCATAAAGGAGCACTAGAATACAAAACTGACCAGTGAATTCTTAGAAATATACATGAACACAGCATGTGGCAGATGAGGGTTGAACATGCCAGGCAAGGAAAACAGTTCACAGCTTCTTTCAGGGGTACCCACTGAGTGTATCCAGTACACTCAAATGCTGAACTTCATGTTAAAGAGTTTCATGGGAGGTGTGTGTGAAATCTCATACTCACCATAATTCATTCTCTTTTTTAGGCTTTTTGATAGTAATGTAAAAGATACCTGTTGGTGGAGTCACAGAGATTGAGGATTAAACCCAACCCTGCCATTTATGAGCAAATAGAGATATATCTGGTCCAGAGTAAATACCCTTAAAAAGCCATGCTTGTAAATTTGCGTTACTCTTCTCACACATTACTCCCACGAAAGACTGATTTTGGATTTTTTTCCTATTATATGTTATTTAAACATTAGTCTTTCATTTCTTCAGGAACATTTTAATATTCTAACTGGCTTTTCATTGTCAAATAATAGAATGTTACCAAATCTCAGGAGATTACAGGTAACAGAGAAATGGGTAAGCCATGGTCATGCTTGAAGAGAATCCCTCCACCTTCCCAGAGACCCATTGCAGGTGTACACCCCAAGCAACCTGTCCTGTTTTCATAGACCCTTTGAAGAAAACCCTCCAAGAAAGTCTAAATTCAGTAAACAAGTTAAAAAGTAATAATACTCAGACTGATGAGATGGCTCATTGCATAAAATATTTTCTTTACAAGCATAAGGACTTGGGTTTAGATTCTCAGAACCCACATGAAAGTTTTATGCAATAGCATCTATTATAACACCAGGCCTCTTACAGTGAGATGGGAGATAGACACAAGAAAATAACTGGAAGAAGATAAGAAAGACATGAGGATTGACATCCCAATTGTTCTCTGAAATGCACACCATGGCATATACATGCTCAGCAAAATCTTGCAAATACACACACACACACACACCCAAGTACGCATTTATGTACACACACATGCAGATACACACTCTATACACAGAGATTTTAAAATATGATACTGTATTTATTTATTTTAGAACTAAATTCATAACCTATTGCTTTTATATTATTCCTTTTCCTCTTTTTCCAAAGCTAGTTTTGCTTTTTCTATGTACTTACCAGGATGTTTCCAGGTTGTGGTCATCAGGCACCTAGACACTGGAGTCAGGATCAAGGCTGACTCCTTCTTGACATAACTTCCCTACATACTCTGATAGTGTTGGAGTAAAAGCAGGTGGCCCTGCTGGGACCTCAGTGCTCTAATGGAAGGACATGGAGGATGTGACATGACTTTCTATACTGAGTGGGAAGGAGTAGAATACACAGAAGACTAGTCTTAGCCCTTCATTCAAAATGGAATTTCAAAAACAGATCTAGTTTCCCAGTGCTAGGGTGTTGTAATGGGACTTGAAGACATGGATTGTGATTGTCATGGAAATAGGAAGATGATCCCATTAAGTCCTCAGCAGAGGAACTGCTCTATTTCTTTGATTAAATAATGAATGCTTTGTTTTAGAAAATATTTTCGAAGGGATAATATATTGTCATTATCTCAGATAATTAAAAGATTGAGTTAAAAACACACAGAAGCAGAAAGAAGACTACTAGGAAATAGTAAGGGAGCCAGTAGATGGGGCAGTGAAAATAAGTGTGGCTAGCACACGAATAACTATGAACAAAGTACCATATATATATACATATATATACACACACATATATGTGTGTGCGTGTGTGTACCATATATATATCTTATATATGTGTGTGTGTGATAATAGCTAAATGAAATCTACAGTTTTAAAAAACTAATAAGCACACATCCCCTTCTTTGAGAAGAGGAGAGGAAGACGGGGAATGTGAGGGTAGGACTGGGAGGAGATGAGGTAGGGAGGGAATTCGATTAGGCTGTAAAGGGAATAAATAAATTAATGAAAATATTAATAAGCACTACTACAATTATTGAATGAAATCATCTAATATCTTTTTGTGTGCCAGCGGTTTCTAATGTGTGTGTGCTACTGTTGACAACATGTACATTAAGATCAAACCTACCTACTCTAAACTCAAAGCATATGTTCCTCTCACATTGATTCAAAGGTTGTGGATTGATCCTGGAGTACAGACTAAGAACAAATAGTTCCGGAGGTGACTCTGCAGTTACGCAGTTACATTGTGCACATATGTATTACTTCAGACCTGGAGGAAATGATTCAGGTTGTTTCTGAAGTTCAACAGAACCCTGGCCTAGTGAACCTTGTCAGAGCCTAGAATTACCTGAAGAAAAGAATGCCAATTGGGTAACTGGTTTTATCAGGTTTCTCTATGAGGGATTGCCTCGTCTTAAGTAATATGGAAGGGCCAGGCCTCTGTGTGCAGTGCCATTCCATAAGAAGGTAGTTCTAGGCTCTATAAACTAGTTGGCTAAGCATTAGCTTGTGAGTAAACACTCAGGTATAAGAGAGCTGGCACTTGCAGCAACATTTCCACATTCCTGTGTCAGTGACAATACTTCTCAGGTAGTATCCCCAAATTACAATCCTGTCACCATCAGTGTTGCCACTGTCTCCAAAGAACCTGAGCCCAGATAGGCTATTTTCTGGGACTCTTGTGTTCAAGAGGCTACATCACATGAACCTCATGTCTGGTGACAAAGGCGTTTCTCTTTTCCATGAAGCAAACAACTTCTTCAAATGAACAATCCTGGAGCATCTGACAGTGTGTGAAGACGTAAGAATAAACTATCCCTAGTTTTCCCAGTGACATTCCTCATTGTGCACACACAGAAAAGTTCCCTAACCCACTACCACACAAGCATGAATACCTAGGGACACATCTGCCTCACATCCTAAAAAATAACTGGTCTACCCTATAGGCCATTAGGAATATCTTTCCATTTACCAAAGCTTACTATGAGAACACAACGTAGAAAGGCTTTGAACCCACATGCTACTGAGCTCTGGAAAAGCCCCACAGCTTTAAAGAAGTGTCTGTAAGAAACCCCCTCAAAGCAGGTGGGTACTCAAGTCTTCCCTTTTCTGTCATCTTTTTCATTTTTGTTTAAATAGTATATGGTTTCTCGATGTGTGCATTCGGCTACATCTTGAGTGGTGATATTATTTTTGAAGACTGATTTAGTCCTTAAATATATATTAAATAAATGCACATTGATTTATTTTGTATGTGTATATGTGTCTATGTACACACACAGGAGAGAGACAGACAGAAAGAGAGCTTGAGAGCCAGCCATCAGTTTTCCTCCTTGTTTTTGTTTTGTCTTGTTTTTTCTATTCTACCTTGGCTCTAAGTGAGCCAACTACCAAGCAGCAGCATCCTCCAGGCTTTCTTCTAAGATTGCTTATGGGACAAAAGTTCCATGGTCAGAGGTAATTCTGTAAGGAATAGCAAACACTCCTGCTTTCAGGTTCCTGTCTTAAATTCCTGCCCTGACTTCCTGCAATGATGGATTGTGACCTGGAAGTATAAGAGAAAATGAACCTCTCCTCTCTGAGTCATTTCTGGTCAGTGTGTTTTATCACAGTAAATAATAGGAAACTAGACAATTCCCTGTTCATTTTCAATTTTTGTGTGGCTTGCAACTGATTGGCTTTCCAGATATCATGTTAGTGGACATCCTGCCCAGCAACCTACCCAGTTCTGACAATTTCCAAGTGCTTTCTTTCTGCACATTTTTTTGTTATTCTAGGTGGTTAAAAAGTTGACTTTAAGTGCTCTACCTTTTTTGAAAATTCTGCAGCTGCTTGAACCAGTTATGAAGGATCTGCAAAGACGCCTCAAGGGATATATTGGGGGATTTTCATCAGCCAAGCAATTTATAGTTCTGTTTGGTTCCGATTACTTGTCACGTATTCCCAAAAAAGTTACAACAGCGTCAGCCTCAGCTTTATTATTAGTGTACACCTGAAAACACTGAAACAAAGGGCTCTTGAAAGACTTTCAGTGGAATTTTAAAGGGACAGGGCATGAACCAAATTTTGAGGAGGACCTAGCATGCAAGTGTCAGTGGTAATTAGTGGGCTTTGGGGCCACTGGAATGACTAGTGGAGATAGAGTTGTTAGTGCCAGTTACTCTTCAGAGGCTTTCCTGAAGGCTTCATTGAGAAGGACACACTTGATCTGAATACTTAAAGGATGGATAGAAGCCAAATAAAGAGAATATAGTCCTGGAGAAGTTCATCCCAAATGGAAAGTTCAGGGCCAACCAAGCCTGTGTTGGCAAAAAGTTGTGTTCCTCGAATCTTTAAACTTTTCAAGACTGTGTTTGGTGGATCTGTGAAGAAGTGAAATGGGGCACATGGAGAGGTGAGGTCAAATGAAGAAAAAAGTCCAGTTAGATCCTAGGGCATCTGAGAGGCATTTGAAGGGTTTTTGACCTTCACTGTGGGCTGTGGTAAGTGGCTGAAGGGCTTAGTCAGGGCAGTGTAGGAAGTGAAATGTTGTGGAAGATGGGTTGTGAAGTTAGCTAACTTTTGGTGCTGTGTAGAAGAGATAAAACTGTAACCAATAGGCCGGCAGAAAATGAGAAGACTTCTAGAGTGGTTGGAACTGGAGAGGAGGATATTCTGAACGTAGTGTAGGAGGGATGGATGAGAGCGGAAGCATAGTTTTTGTATTTTTCTCTTTCACAGAAAGGTGTATAATATGCCTATTTTAAAGATGGTGGTAAAATCTATATCACCCCTCTTCCTGGAAAGGCTTAGGAGCCATTATATAAGAGGGAGAAAAACAACTGTAATAGGCAAGGATTAGGAAGGACCAAAATGAATCATTCATTGTCTTCTTGGATGTGACAGGAATACCCCACACATGAACTCATAGCGGCTGTGGTCACTTGTGAAAGACTGCAGAACATCAAGCTAGTTAACACCCTAACATAGAGATTGGAGGGGTCATGGGCCTCCACCCCTAACTGAGGAGCTGTAGACTGTTGAAGCCTTGGGGATGGACAGTCAGTTTTCTTTAAGAGTGTTGCCTATGGTGAGTCAACCATGCTCAGTGGGGTGACTGCACACTCAAAATTTGAGTACGTGGGAGAAAGAAAAAGAATTGAAGTTGGGAATGGAAGTGGATCTGGAAAGAGTTAGGGGAAGGAGTGAGAGAAATATGATTACTATACCTTGATTATGAATGCATGTAATAAATAACAAGCCAAAACAAAAGAAAAACAGAGGCAGGCACCAGCATAACTTGTATGCGTCTGTCCCAAATTACCTTTGTGGCTGTGCAACCTTAGTCTTGGTTTCTTTCTTTGTAAGATATAAATATAAAATACTAACATAATAAACTTGTACCCATTACTATGCATAGAGGCCCTTAGAAGAGTTAGAGGAGTATCTCTCTTACATGCATACTATATGTTAGTAATCATCACTATGAAATAGGTTAGTGTCAACTAGTTATTCTCCACAAAATTCAATGACTTACTGTGACTGCTCAGGTATGGTTTAGATTACTCTGGCTATTTAACTGTCTTTACCTCAATTTCTCCTGTTTTTCATAGAGATAATAATAATAATATCTACTTGGAGAGAAGTAGGGATTAAATGTGCAAATATATGTAAATCTCAGAGCAAGTGCCTGCTGTGTAAGTCTCTTATCACCTTCATCATTATCATTAAAATCATTACTATTATCACCAGCATTATCATCATCACTACCACCACCAGGACCATTATCGTTAGCATCATCACACCACCACCATCATTATCACCATTGTCATAAATTAGAAAATTTTTTCATCTTAATTTTTTGAAATTGTGTGTATGTGTTTGTGTGTTTATGTGTGAGTGCATGTTTATTTGCGCACTTGTGTGTTTGCCCTCAGAAGTCAGATGAAAGCATTGGATCCACTCTATCTGGAGTTACAGGCAGTTATGAACCATCTAACATGGGTGGTAGGATTTGAACTCAACCCCTCTTCAAGAGTACAAGGTGCTTTTACCAGCTGAACCATTTCTCTAGCCAATCATTTACTGTCACTTCACTCTTTTATAAGTCAAAGGTGCTCCATATACATATATATACACATGTATATATATATATATGTATATATATGTATAACATAAAATTACAAGATTAAGAAAGTTATTATAGGCTTTTTACCTTGAAGTATTAAGGAAAATTATTTCCTTATTGTAGCTGAAGCTTTATTGAAAAATGCCACTTGACCCTGCTTTTCTCATAATTTGTTTTGTAGGAATGGCACTAACTCCTCCAGCAGAGTTGCTTAGTGCCAGAAACTAAGGGACCAAGCTGAAATTTGGCTCTGAAGCTGAGTCTTCAAATTTCAATAGAAAGCGCTTGAAATCAAGCACTTTTTACTCATATCCACTGCTCAGGCAATCTTTAGCTCCCACTGGGTTTCCCTGTTCTTGACTAAGTTTTATGAAGATGAAATGCAACTGAATCAAAGAGCTTGCCATTGAGTCAGGGAGACGAACCTGGCAGTGACGGGGCAATGAACGAGAGTGATGTTCTATGTGGAAGTGTAGGGAACTTCTGTGTTGCAACTGTTCTGGGCTATGGCACAGATCCTGAACCATGGAGAGGGTGAGACCTGGACATATCCTAGCAATAAAGACATTTCTCACTTCAGGAAAGGACATGTCCCATTTCGTGGCCTCAGTTTTAGTTATAGAAAAAAAATGTAGGTGTCATTCCCTAGAAGATTTATAACTTCCAACTTTTATACTTTCTGATTAAATGTGAGTTAGATACTTTCTAGAAACTTCTAAATAATTGAGACTTGGGCTTGGGCAGTAGCTTGTTGGTAGCATGATTGACATGAATGGCATGTAACAGCCCCTCTGTTTAGTCCAGGACAATCCTCCTTACCTATAGATGGGGATCTTGAGGGCTCAAGAGGCCTTTTGTTGTTGTTTTTATTATGTGGTTATTTATTTCTTTTTAAAAATATTTATTTATTACTTCAGGTTACATCTTCACCACAGTGCCCTCTTTCCACCCCTCCCAGTCCTTCCCTCCCACAATCTACCCCCTATTACTACCATCCCATTCCTCTGGAGTGGAATGTCCCTACATAACAGTTCCCTGCCCCAGTTCAGTAGCCATATGAGGGCCAAGAGCCTCCTCATACACTGGGGGCCTACAAGGCAGCACCACTAGGACAAAGTGTCTGACTGACAGGAAAAAAGTCTATGTTCATGTTCCCTTTGGTGCATTGGTTGTAGTATAGTTTATCCTATACTATATGTCTAAAATCCAACTATAAGTGAATAGATGCCATGTGGACCCTTCTGAGTCTGGGTTAGCTCACTCAGGAGGAGCTTCTCTAGTTCCATCCATTTGGCTGAAAAATTGCATGATTTCATTATTTCTGATGACTGAGTAGTATTTCATTGTGTAGATGTACCACAGGTTTTTTTTTTTTTTTTTTTTTTTTATCCATTCCTCGGTTGAGGGACATCTGGGTTGTTTCCAGTTTCTAGCCATTACAAATAAGGCTGCTATGAACATAGATGAGGAATTTTCCTTGTGATCTGGTGAGGAATCATTTGGATGTATACCCAGAAGTGGTATGGGCTGGATCTTGAGGTGGAGCTATTCCAAGTTTTCTAAGATATAGCCAGACTGATTTCCATAGTTGTTGTACAAACTTCACTCCCATCAGCAATAGAGGATTGTTCCCTTTTCTCCATATACTCACCAGCATATGCTGTCATTTGAGCTTTTGATCTTAGCCATTATGACAGGTGTGAGATGGAATCTCAGAGTAGTCTTAAGTTGTGTTTCTTTGATGATTAAGGATGCTGAGCATTTCTTCAAGTGTCTCTCAGCCATTAGGGATTCCTTCTTTGTGAATTCTCTGTTTAGCTTTGTTCCCTATTTTTGATTGGATTATTTGGTTTCTTGGCATTTAATTTCATGAGTTCTTTGTAAATTTTGGATATTAGCCCTCTGTCAGATGTGGGGTTGGTGAAGATTTTTTCCCAATCTGTAGGTTGCCGTTTTGTTCGAATAACAGTGTCTTTTGCTTTCCAGAAGCTTTTCAGTTTCATGAGGTTGCATTTATTGATTGTTGGTCCTAGAGCCTGAGCTGTTGGTGTTCTGTTCAGGAAGTTGTCACCTGTGCCAATGAGTTTGAGGGTTTTCTCCACTTTCTCTTTTAATATATTTAGTGTGTCCGGCCTTATGTTAAGGTCTTTGATCCACTTGGACTTAAGTTTTGTGGAAGGTGATAAGTATGGGTCTAATTTCATTCTTTTACATGTGGACATCCAGTTGGACCAGCACCATTTATTAAAGATACTGTTCTTTTTCCATTGTACGGTTTTGGCTTCTTTGTCAAAAATTAAGTGAACATAGGTGTGTAGGTTCATTTCTGGGTCTTCAATTCGATTATATTGATCCACTGGTCTGTTTCTACACCAGTACCATGCTGTTTTTATTACTATTGCTCAGTAGTACACCTTGAAATATGGGATGGTGATGCCTCCAGTGGTTATTAATTTCTCAGGAATCCATTGCTGTACCTTACAAAGTATAATTGCACAACTCTGTTCTCCCCCCCCCAACAAAGATCAAAACATATTTACTAAGTCCTTTGTGAAAAAGCTTTCCTTGTACTGAATAATGAGATTTTGTGTAACTCTTTCCACTGAATGGAGAAATTCCTTCCTAGAAGGAGAAGGATCGTAATTCTCAGGAAGTAAATGGAAATTATAATCTAGGTAATTAGGGAAGATTTACAAAGCCCAAGAAGCTCCTGAAACTTAAAAGATTCAAACCTCTTCTCCTCAGTTATAAAGACAGTGACAACTGCTAGGTAGAGGAGACTCTCTCATAGCTCAATGTGTCAGATTTGCATTCAGGTAGCGCCAGGATGTGTCCTCCAGGATTTGTTAATTCTGCAGTATTTTGTTTGTTTGTTGTGTGTGAAATGAAGCTGCCATTGAGCCATCTCTGATCATGTAGCCCCAATACATGCAATAGTTCACTATCTAGACTTAGTTGGAATCATTTCTTTGACTTTTCATCAGTGCTCTATGTGTTGTAAATTGACTTTTGTTTATGTCTCTCCAGGAAAATCACACTAGAAGGGGATTATACTAAGAAACTACACATTGTTTTGTTTTGCGTTTTTACAGTATAGTACAGGATGTCATTGACCCTATTCACAGATCCCTCATGCAGCCATGTTTTCTCTAAGGGACAACAGTCTTGCCTAATGCCAATGGCAATCATGTGTCTGATGTACTTCTCATTGACTTGGCACATGAGCAAGCTTGGGCCAGGCTAGTGATCAGCATCCATAAGGATAAACCATCCACATTAACCCATCCTCTGTTGACTTTCTGTTTCTCTAATCTTTATTTTTACCTTGTGTTAAGAATATAGTGCATTTCTACTTACATATGAATCAAGCCAAGCACTGGTATATGGTAAACAGAAGGATTAGGAGTCAAAAATAGTCTGTGATCAGGAATTAGTTCTCTCTTCTATGATTAAAATAACCCATCCTGTGGTTATCACTATATTCAGTTGATAAGGTACTTATCTAATTAGTTTTCATTACTACCTTATGAAGTACATGGAGATTTTTGTTTTTCTTCTTCAGAAGGCCTATCTGAGGTTCAGTGAGGCTAAGTAACTTTATATATATATTGAACTGAGGACTATGTATAAGAAGATAGTTATGTTCTTCAATTAAGCGGGAGATTTACAATCCTCTGACCCTTCACTGCCCCTCACAGAGGTGTGCTGAGGACACAGTGATGTTGATACAATGTGAAATAGTGATGGTTTATACTGATTGTCAACATGACATGGTAGAGTATCACATAAGTGCCAAGCCTCTGTGCATGACTATAAGAGATTTTTTTTTAAAAAAATTAAGAAAGCTTCTTGTCATGCCTGTGAGTCATTGTCTTGATTATGACAGTTGAGGGAGGAACACCCATTTAAGTGAGGGTGGCAGCATTCCTTTGAGCTGGAGTCCTGGACTGTATGAGAAAGGAGAAATATAGTTGAGACCAGCATCCATTGCTCTCTGCTTTCTGTTTTTTTACAAAGTTTTCTTCTAGAGTATAGGAATTATTCTTCCCACTGTATTCTCCTTTTCAGAGATTAGTCTAAGAATGCTCTGCTAAGGAAATCAGCTCTTTGAGCTGGTGGAAAATGTAGGTAGAGCTTAAATGTCTTCCATTTACCATGGTGTGTTCATCTTCTTGACCAGCCAACTTCAGCATACTACCTCCTACAAGATATGTACTCTCCTAGGGGATATGTCATCATGCCTAGTCAATTCATTGACAGGCATCATAAAACATCGCTGAAGTATTATTAGAGAATCCTTGTCTCCATCTTTCATGGGTAATAGACAACAGATCTGGGCTGAAACCTAGGGTTTTGATTGAGATTAATTGTTCTCTCTACTGCAGTATCTTCATTATAGAGCAATATATACACAGCCTTGAGAGCACAGTATTCCCTTGAGCAATTCTCAGTATGCAAATAAGAGTTTCTGATTTCTAATTCCAGTCTACATGCTCTTTATTAGGTTTGTTGACTCATGTCTCTGTACTGTCTTGCCCTCATAACCTTATTATTAGTTTCTATGAGGCCATATGCATGTCCTATTAATTTTAGTATCCTGCAAACCTTAGTATATCTCATAGCACTCAATACATTATTAAAAATTATTTAGGGTATGAATTAATTGCTGTTCTCTTAACTTTGTTTAATAAATTCTTTCACATGCTTAATATTTTTGAGCATTTATTTTTTATATCTAGTCATTTGTTGCTTTTTGACATAACCCTCACACACTGCTAAAACCCAAACTGGAAACACATTGTTGATCATGACTTGTGGAGATGTGCTTGTACTTGCTTCATTAAGTTTCTCTCTTTTCTAATTACCTTCTTGCTTCATATCACAATCCCTTTCATTTGAAGTATTATATTATACTGTTACTGGAGTTATTATTGTTTACCTCTCCTCACTGGTTGTACTTGTTTCCTTGCATTTTAACTTTAATGACATATTGGAACATTCATTCATTTGATGAAGTTTCATTCATTCTTCAAGACTCAACTCGACAGACCCAATACTTTGGTCTCAATATTTCAGAAACCCGTGGTTTTCTAGAGTCTCCCAGGATGATGTGTGGACTTTTCTTTTAGCATCTTAACATCCTCTGAAAAGCTGTCTATCCTCTCTGTAATTTACTAATGATCATTAGTGCTAGAGATCTCAGTGTCATTGAAAATAAGTCAAATTTCAGGTCAAAATAACAACAAGAACAAAACATAAACAAAAGCAAAAAAAAATAGACCCAAAACTTGAGATGTACAAATTCATGGTTTAGTTATTTGTGTATTCTTGTATTACTCATGACAGTTACAAAATGAAACAATAAAATCTTGCTTTAGATTCAACATCTGCCAAATGTTTATGTATGTCCCCACCCTCAAGGTCCTCACACTGTAGTTTTTGAATCCACAGCAGAGAGCTCTAATTTAGATCTGCTTGACTAAATTCACTCGCAGAAATGAGTCTCCTCTTAGTTATTCACATATTTTAAAGCAAAGGGCCACTGTTTTCTCTTTCTTACAACTATTGCATTTTAGTCTCAAATCTCTTCCTGAATGGTAGGACTCTTTTATGACTACACAAAAAAATAGTTGCCAATAGTCAGTGATCAACTGTGGAGAGCTAACATTTTCATTGTGGGTATAAACCAGGAAGTAAACTAATAAATGTCAGCAGTGACCATCCCTCCCCGTTTAAGCCTGTTGAACTGTGTATGAATGTTACATGTGTAGAGTCGGGCCAATCAAAGGAAAGAATTAAAATGCACTATCACAGTTCCAAAAATAAAAATAATAAAATTTTTCACTCAGGATAAATTTCCCATTGTCTACTGACATTTATTTGAGATGTTTGTCAAAAGTGAAGATTATGTGAACACTGTGAACATGGACTTGTAATTGTTTATGTTATCACATGATCATAAACATAATGCTGTATGTAATACAATGTCTACTCTAGTACACCTCTTCAAACATGCTGTTATTACTACTGTGCTACAATACTCATGGTAATGGTATTGTATACTTACTCTCTCTTTCAATCTCTCACTCACACACACAGATATATGCACATTTACACAAACAAATCTGAATTTGGAAAAGAGGAATAATTGTTACAAGTTGCAGTTTATACGACTTGGTAACAAAGTGGTCCTACTAATAAAAACAGAATATGTCAAAATATAGTTTCATAGTGTTAATGTATTTTAACCTCTGCATATACCATAACACACACACACACATGAATTAGGTGGAGCATGGAAAACTGCCTAGAATGATGTAGAAAAATGACTTTGCTAAGACAGAGTTGGAAGTTGTAATGGAGACTTTCGCTCTGGTTTTAAACTCATTCATTATATAATGTCAGAATTTCAAAAATATAAATAAAGAGCTTGGGAAAATGTGACTATAACCTCTTAGAGTTTATAAAAGTGAAAGGAAAGAATATAGGACATGGAACCTTATGTACTGGGGATTTTACAAAAGCAAGTTTAAAAATAAAAGTTATGCACTTCCTATATAATCAGATATATTTATCCCTCTCAGGTCTCTGAGGTGGTTGAAGAATAGATAGCTAGAGTCTCATAGTTAAATTGTGAGTTGTTTAGGAATCAAGAGGGTGTTCTGGATCTAAGAAGATATTTTTAAAATTATGAGGCAAGTTAGTATGAAAGCTGAGTTAGATATAGAACTTTAAACACATGGAGATGGTTAGATAGTAGAATGTTAAAGTCAGGTGCCAAATACATATGGACTGGACATTGGGAATGTATGCTAAGCCATATAACTCTTATAATTGTGGCCTATTTATTTCTGTTGTTTTGTATTGTATTTATAGTTATAAGAAAAAAACCGTTTTTTGGACTGAAAGGGAGAGCTGTTGGGGGGAAAAAAGAAATACCTTAAACTAAAAAAAAAAAAAAAAAAAGAGAAGGGAAGGGGATGGGGGGGGTGAGGGGGAGGAGGG
>CAJQZJ010033615.1:149162-172702 GCA_907164525.1 Lophiomys imhausi | reverse complement strand
CTTAGGGTTTGTAGGACATCTGCTCAGGCCCTTCTGAATTTTGGAGTTTCTGAGGAGAAATCAGGTGTAATTCTGATGGATCTGCCATTATATGTTACTTGACCTTTTTCTCTTAAAGCTTTTAATATTCTTTCTTTGTTGGGATTAACTCTTGACAACTCTGATCATGTACGTTTACTTGCCTCTTGAGTGTCTGAGAATTACCAGCCATGGACACAGTTCAATCTTGAGTGAGAAAGATATATAGACAATATGTGCTGTATTCCCTTTGTCTACAATGGTAAAGTAACAGTCTTTACATAATGATGTTCTTTTTACCTGAGGTAAGTGAGAATTTACTGGAATTTTCCCACTGTGTAGAATGAGATGAGTGTTTTCTTTTTCTTTGCTTCATTTCTCTATTTGCTCCCATGCTTTTTTTTTTTTTTTTTTATTTGAGGCAAGATCTTACTGTGTGGGTCTGACTACCCTGGAACTCACTATGTAGTCTAGGCTGGCTTTGAACTCATAGAGATCTACTTGCTGTGGGCTCCCAAGTGCCCCAATTAAAGGCATACACACTACATCCAGCTGGACATGATAAATTTTGTTTTCACTAGAAAACTCCCAATTTGGAGTTGCTCTTAGCATACCTGCCCAACATCTCCTCAAACAACAATCCTCTCTCTTCTGTCCAAAATTAAAAAAGAAATCACATTTGGAGCTACTCAGACAGGATTAAAAAAAAGGTGGATCGTGGCATCTTTTACTGACTGACCCTCAATAAATGAATTCTTCTTGCTGTGCACTATAAATTCATTTTCTGCAAAGAAGAGAGTGTAAATGTGCTCCATGAGAATGCAGAAAGTATTTGTACTGAGAATGTGGGACACATAAAATAAATCAATCAAATTAATTTTTGCCTGTCAGTCCTGGAGGTTCCATTTCCCTTCTGCCTCATCAGAAGGCAAAGGAGCAGATAGCCAGTAATGATTGGGAAGGTGAGGCTCACAGATGGATTCATGGACTTGGAAAGGGTACCTTTTTTTCGTGGTCCTTATTAATTAATCATTATACTGCATGCAGTCACAGTGGAACAATGTAGCTCTGGAGAAAGTGGGTGGAATGACTCACGTGGTCTGTCAACTGGCTTACTGCCTCCACTCCTTGACATCAGCTGCAGAAAGCACTCTTTTGGCTTGAAGGATGCCACTCATAGGCACCTCTAAATCCTCTAATTATTCAGTATCCAGGTGAGGGACACTTCAATGGGACAGGAGAAGTCAATGGAGCTCCCATTGATGCAACTTTGGGAAAAATATCAAATGCTTAGAGTAATATTGTAGTTTGGCTACTTAAAACAATTTTGGTCATATAACCTCCAACTATTAGTAATAGTTCCATGCATCAGGTTCACATGCAGTCATATGTGTGCATGTGCACACATCTGTGGTAGCCAGCAGTCAGTGCTGGGTATCTTCCTCAGTTGCTCTTCACCTTATATTTTAAATTAGAGTCTCTCATGGAAGCTGAAATTTGCTGCTTGACTAGTTTAACTGGACAGCAAGTCCCAGCAATTTCTTTGTCTTTGTCTCCCCAGTGCTGGGATTGCAGGCACACTCTGCTGCCACATGTATCTGATTTACATAGAGTCATGCATGTATGCATGCATGTGTGTGTGTGTGTGCACACGCATGCGCATATGTGTACAAATGTAGGGGGCAGAGGCCAGTGTCAAGGATCTTCTTTCATTGTTCCCCCTTCTCTTATTTGGATACAGATTCCCTCACTGAACTTGTAGCTTGCCAGTTTGGCTAGACTGACTGACCAATTAGCCCCAGGAACCCTCCTATCTCTGCCTTCCCAGTGGTGGTGTATAGATGGGAGCTGTGGCACCTACTTTCTACTTAGGTGTGACAAATCTGAGCCCAGTCCTCATGCTTCCATGGCAACTGCTTTACCTCCGGAACCACCAGCACACCATAGCTATGGAGGTGTGCTTTTGCTTGTTCCTTTGTTTTGTTTTATGATTTTTAGAGTCACTTTTAATATATCTTTTATTTTTTGTTACCTATAATTTTCACTTTATCAGATAACTTCATCTGGATGAGTCAATTATTTTGTGATCAGAGGACATTACAAAGTCTGGCTAAGGATAAAAATTCCATTTACCTGATACTTACCAGAATTCATTTCCCTAATATGTTCTTTTTTTTTTTTTTGTAGTACAGAATTTCAAATCAGTGGTGTGTGTGTGTGTGTGTGTGTGTGTGTGTGTGTGCATGGATTAAATGTAGCATATGGAATTAGAGAAGGATTTAGAGTGTAGATAGCTAAGAATGCTAAGGTTGACTTAGAGACATTAATATGAAAGGGTCTGACCTGTGGTCTAAACCCTGGGGTTTTGCAGACTCCAGTAGAACATCTTGGGTATTATGCCAACAGTGAGCTAACATGTGGTTAAAATCAGAGCTAGGCAGGTGTGGAATGTTATGATGGAAAATTTGAATCAGTCTGGGCTTCTCATTTGGAGCATCATTTCCCCAATCTGTCAAGTTCTCCCCCTCTTCCTACACCCACAGATGCACAGATTTTGGTTATGGTACTGAGAAGTCTCCAACTGTCCAAGAACATTCCATGCCCTCCTGTCTTTGTGGATAGAGGATGATCCCCCTGCAAGTCATGCATCCTGAAGATTGTATATGTCAAATTATATAGACACGCTTCTCTGTTGAATTTCTGCTTAAGCCTTGAATATATTTGGCACTGTGAACTGATTGTATTTAATAGGTATTTAGCATGGTCTTCAATTACCAGCAATAATCATAACCTGAATGGAATATTTTTGTATTTCATAAAAACACAAGTGAAACATTTTTATGCTAAGTGAAACATTCACGCTATGGGTTTCTGAATTGTGAGTAAATGTTATTGAATTTGGGGTAAAACTTGAACTCTGAAATTGACTCTATAGACTTCTTTTTGTTAATGATTTTTCAAAACCACTAAGCAGTCTAGTGTTTGCCTTCTTACCTGAGCCCTCTAAATGTGGTATCTTTTTGCTATCTAGTTATAAGATATAAACTTATCCTGACATCTTTTCATTTATGTTCCCAGATAATTGAGTAGTAAAGACATACATATATTCCTCATTTTCCCTGGATCATAAAACCATCATTTCTACTTAGGAGAAAGATGGATACCAGAGTTAGTAAGTTTTGATGGAGCAACAGAAAATCTAAAAACGAAATGCCTGCAATTTGTGCTCTGCCTTTGCCCATGCATCTATCTATCTGTCCGCTCTCTGTGATTTTCATTCTCAAACCAAGAAGCATCAGAGGTGTCAGGGAGGCATGGCCATGAAACCAGTAATGAAGATGCTCTTCAGGAAAACAGGTGATCACAGGCATGTCCTCGAAGCATGTTTTTGAAAATAAATGAATACTGTTCTTCCTGTATACATAATAAACATAGAAACCCATTACCAAGTCTAGACCTGGGCAAGTAAGAAGGTCACTAGATTGGTAGCCAGGGTAGTTTTGCTTCCTGATTTAGTCACAGTTTAGCAGAAAAAAGATCAGAGAAAACCCCACACACAGTTCTCTAGTTAGATGTTCCCTAAATCCTCTTCTGGCCTTAACTCATGAGTCATTTAAAAATGCCCCTGTATTGTAGAAGCATTGGGAACAGCCTTGTCAGTCCCCAGCAGGTGGCCTGACCACAGCTCTGAGCTTCAGATAATAATAGTCTGGAAATGATTCATTGACCTGCTCTGTCCTGACCTCCCCTGGACTCTGTGTCCCAGAAAGTTTTGAAATTATTCAAAGTCTGACTTGCTGGGTTGGTGATGTTTCCTTAGAGTGTAGTGAAAAACTAAGGGCTAGGATCATCCCTCTCCTACTAAAGCAGCTCTCAGCTCAGCCATCTTAGAATAACTGCTGTGACTTTATTTAAATAACTAAGTCCAAAAAGACCTAACTACTCACTCACTGGATACACACAATGGCTGTTCTTGGTTGTCAACTTGACTATATCTGAAATTAACTAAAACCCAATTGACTGGGTACATCCATGAAGGATTTTTCTTAACTAAATCATTTGAAGCTGGAAGACCCACTTTTAGTCTGGGTCTTTTGCAGTGAAAAGGTTCAAGTTTAATCTAGGCCACACATTCCAGATTTATATAAAGGACATTTTACTCTTTTCCTGCTTGTTCTCACTCTCACTGACACATTCATTCCTTCTCTGGCACAAGAATCTACTTCTTCTGGAATCCGGCATATACTAATACATCCAGCCTTGTAGACTGAACAACTATTGGATTCTTGGTCTTTTTTTCAGTAGTCAGCCACTTGAGCCAGACTAAAGCCTCTAAACCATTCTAATAAATCCTATATAATATATATGTGTGTCTCTTTTCCCACATTTATGGGACTGTCACTTGTGCATTCCCCCAATACCCTTATCCATTTACCAACAGGAAGGCTATTAAAATAGAAATGTGAGGTATGAAAAACCCAGGCATGTCTTGCTAGTCTGTGGACTGAAAACTACTAAATGAAATTTTAATACACTAATCCATATCTACAGCGTAACAGAATCAGTACATGTATATTAGGAGATAGACATTGTTTTTTATTTGTTTGTTTGGTTGGTTGTGAGCCTAGCCTTTATTGGCTGAGCCATCTTTCTGGCCCTCGGAAGACATTTTGGCTGGAAACTGTTGATATGGTATGATTGACACTTATCTTTAGTTAAGATAAATGAATATACTACCTCTATGAAAGATATTTTATAAGATATTTTATAGCTAAAGGTGCTAGGACTTTTCTAAACCCTAAGTAAGATATATATATATATCTTATATTTATATATATATGTATATATAAATATAAATGGTCCCAAAGATGCCTACATTTTAATTTATGTAATCTGTGGTTATATTAGTTTTGTGTCAAAAGGAATTAAATTACAAGTAGAATTCAAGTTGCAGATCATCTGAGTTTAAGGCAAGATGGTTTCAGCTTTATATAGTCATTCCAAATATGGCTGCAAAGCTCCTTATAAGTGAAGGAGAGAGTATAAGGAGGGATTCAGAGCAGTGCAATAGCGGGAAGATTTGACTGACCACCAGTGGGCTTGAACATAAAAGGATCTACAAGCCAAATAGTATGTGCAGCCATTAGAAGCCAGAGGAAAGGAAGCCATCTACCTTGGAGTTCCAGAAAGGAATAGAGACTTGTGACTTACAGAAAAGCAAGATAATAAATTGATGGTAGTTCACTAATTCTGTTTGGTGAAGAAGGAATGGGAGCTCATGGACTTGGTAACTAAATTGAGAGTAGATTACTTGAGACTTTTCATGGGAGAGGAATGTAATAGCTTTAGAGAGAAAAGTAAGTGAAAACAGTATGACTAATAACTGAAGCATATCTCTATTTTAATATATATTTATGTATGACTTTATATGATTTTTCATCTAACATTTTCATTACTAAATTGTATCTGTTTCCTTGTCATTTTGGAAATTCTACACCAAGCACATTTTGTTCCTGTGTTTCTGTCAAGTGCCTTATTTCTAAAGGGAGATTATAGAGATGCTAACTCTTTCTAGGAGCATAATCAATGTAGAATACTGGCTACAGAGTGGAGATTAGCTAGTCTTGTGCTCCTCAGTTCTCAAACATCTACAAAATAGGAGGCTCAAAAGACAGGTCTTGAAGTGTCTGTGGTCCTGTTTGTTTTGAGACAGTGTCTCTTGTAGTCCAGGCTTGCCTTGAACACAATATGCAGCTGAGCCTTTGAACACTTGATCTTCCTCTTTCAACTTAGCAAGTGCTAGAATTACAATGTATATTACCATGCCTAGATTGCTGTAGTCCTTTGCAATAAGGTGGGCTATATATGAAGGGACATTGTAATGGCTAAAACTGGAGAATGTGATGGGAACAGGCAATGGAGGAGTGAGATACTATACAAAACAGGTCGTGTTCAATCCTGATAATCAGTGAATGTTGATCAACATTAGAACTAGGATAGGAGTAAGCAGATGAGAAAAGAAATGACTGGAGATATGTTGCAGTTATAGGTGACTAAACCCTGGGTAAGATCTTAGGCTTCTATTCTATGTAACTAATAGACTTGTCCTTAGGTAGTAGTGAAACTGAGTGGAGAAAAGAGAGAGGGGCAATTATCTGAGATGATTGTGTAGTAGTTGTTGGAAGACTTTTCCACCAACAGAAAATCACCTTAAGAATACAAAAATCCCAGAAAATACTAGATACATGGCTCAGTGGCTAAGAGCATTAGTTGTTCTTGTGGAGAACCTGGGTTCAGTTCCTAGTACCCACACAGTACTTCACAACCAGTCATCATTCTAGTTCTAGAGGATCCAAGGATTCTCTGGATCTCTATATCCAAGGACCTGTATATGCAGGTGTGAATGTACAATATTCACACGCATATAAGTTAAATAAATATGTGGAAATCTAATATAGTAGAACCTTCCTGAAATATACACATATATGAAGGTGATATAAGTGAAATTGCCAAATAACATGGGAGATGGAACCCCAATTGAACATCTCATCACCAAATGAATAGGTAATTAAATTGTTGGCCAAAGAGTACTGTGAGTATCCCCAAACAACCAGGCTGTTGCCAAGGCTATCGATTACTTTCTACACTCTGACACTAGGGCCCTATTACTGAACATCTGCACAACTCGTTGGACAAGGAGAATTAAATTGGAGCCTACCTAGAACTTCCACCCCTATGGGCTAATGTTCTCTGTATTGGGAGGTACTCAACACCACCGAAGGAGAAAGGTAAACACCAACCCATCTACAAACCCTTTGATCTACAATGGTATCCTGTCTGTAAGATATGCTAGGGTACTAGTGGCACAAGCTTGTGGAAGTAGTCAACAAATATTCAATTTGAATTAACTCCTACTCCTCCAGATATTACCCAGACCTAATGCTGCTTGCATGACCAAGTATTAAGACTAGATAGGCCAGGGACCTAGGGGAAAATCAAATTCTACTGTTTTGCTAAATAAATGTAGCAATAAAATGACTCCTAACAACATTCTACTATACTCATAGACCAGTGTCTTGCTAATCCATTATTAGAGAAGTTTCCTCTTGTAGCACATGAGAACAAATACAGAGACTTAAAGCTAGACAATATCCAGAGATTGAGAGACCTGAAAACACACAGCTTTAAATGGAACGTCTTCATCAAATCACTCCCCTCATGGCTCAGGGAAACCAGAGTAAGAGAAAGCAAAAAGAGTATAGGAGCTAGAGGGAATGGAAGACAACAAGGAAATAAAGTTTCTAAACAAAGCAAGACCAGTTCACATATGAGCTCTCTGATGCTGCTGCAGAGTGCACAGGACCTACACTGGTTTGCACCAGATGGGTTCTAGAGCTGAAAGGAGAAGTGGACACCACTTCAATGTAAAAATATGTAATATATATGTATATACATATATATATATTATATACACACACATATATATAAAGAAGTCCACACCTCTAGCCTAGAAACTATCTCCAATTGATAATCATTTGCAAATAAAAATCTAGTTTTTACCACTGTTGTCTCACACAGTGTAGTTTGGGGAAACAAACTACTCACAAGGGAATCCTGCATGCCCAGCAGTATATGACCAACATAAAATGAATTTAATGACTTAACATTTTTGGAGATTACTTGTTTCATAATACCATATCAGAGTTTTTTTCTTTTCTTAATTTTGTCTATTCTTATTTTTATTTATTTATTTATACTCTACAAGATATATATGTATATATATATATACATATATGTATGTGTGTGTGTATTAGCTTCTGGTGTTATTTTTTTCTGGAATTCTGAATGTGTGAATGATGGGTCTGTGTCTATAACTGTTTCTTATGACTTTTTGGGAGCTCTTTTTCTTATGTTTGTTTTGTCTTATTTTGATATATTTGTTTTATTTTATTATAAAATATGTAATATATTTTATATATTATATATGCATACATATATAAATATATAATATAAAATAGTACAAAATCTGGGTCAGAAATTGGGATGACACATGTATCAAAATGATTAGTTCATAGTGGTGACATTATTTAAAAAGGGAGTGGTGAGAATCTTTTACATCAGTGAGGAGTCTTTTTTTAAAACATTAAAACAAAGCACATGTAACCACCATGACTATCTCAAGAAAGTGGAAATGGAGAGAAGAAAATTCAGGTATTCATAAGTGTGGAAAGGAAAGCTAAGGTGTTAACAAAGACTGAGTACATAAAAGGAAGATCTCGGTGAAGTGGAGAAAGAAAACTTAACAATCCAAAAGGATGTATAAATGTGAGCTTTGAATTGAAAAGCCAAGAGCCGACACTGTAGGTTGATGACTGGAGACTGAGGAGAAAAGCGAAAGGAAGAAAATGGTAGTGATTTGGTGGTAATGGCAGGCCTGTGTGAAGAGGAAGTTATAAGGTAGAAGATGGAAGGGGAAACAGTATTGGCATTTCCTATTGCTGAAATTTAGCTTAAGTGGCAGTGTCTACATCTCACAGAACCTATTTATTACACTTTACTTCTAGCACGGGAAGGGGAGGGGCTCTACAGAGCTCACCTTCCCGCCTTGAAAGTATAAAGCTTTGCACCCAGAGAGGTCAGCAGTCTCCGCGCCAGAAGGCTTGACATCATTTTTGTCAGAATCACCATTCAGGCAAAGGTTAATATGGGAGAAGGAGGGACTGATCCATGTTTTCCAAAATCATACATATAATTGGGGAGGTAAGCACTTCACAGGGGACATAGTTTTAACTTTGACTGTGAACTATTGTAAGATTTCAGAATACAAGGAGGAGCATATTGGCCGAAGCGAGGTCAGTTGGGAAAAGGTTTCTTGGATTGTGTGGACTGAACCTTGACTTTGGGTTAAGCAGTAAGAGAGAAGAGGAAACTGTCTCAGAGAATCGAGTCATCAGACATATACACTGTCTTCTGCCATGCATTTAGTAAAGCATTACTCTCTTATTTAGATCATTCTAACTCCACAGGCAGAACTTTATTCTCCAAGTCATCTTCCACATACGGTTTAGATGCTCTATCTTATGCCTTTGTCCTTCGGTAGCTCCTTTTTAAAAGCTCTACTCTTGCCTGAAAGTCCAAATGACAGTGTCACTGTCTTGAAGCCTTTCATCTCCTGTCACATCACCCGCAGATTCTCTCCTTATACCACATCCTGTTACCATAAATCTTCAAATATTTCTGATTATTATAACCTACACCATTCTTTTCCATAGTAGGTTCTCCTGTGTTCTTACTGTTTTCTTGTATCCCTCATTTTAGGGTTTATTTCTGTGTAAGATTTGGGAATTTTAAATTTCGAACTCTTCCTGAAAAACGTCTGCCCCCTGAATCCTTTGTAAAAAATAATCTCACCCTATGTCACCATGTCATGTTCTCATTCCAGACAGAGTATTCTATGGCAAAATGTCTTGTATTTGAGTTCATTTGCTTCCTAATGCCTTAGTTCGCCAAATGAGCATTGAGTGGCTTAAGGGAAAATATCATGTCTTTAATTTGATGTCCAGAGTTGAGCATAGTGATGAATTATATTTTGTGAGTGGGTGAGAGGATAAAGCAAAAACAAACTCTGTCCTCCATTAGCTCTTCTGTTTGACTCTGTGCTAGGTCAGTGCTGTCAACCGGTCTAATTTTAGGGCAAATTTGCCCTGTTCTTTCTCTTTACTCAGAGCCCAGATGAAAAGCTTAAAGCCACACTATTCAGGCAACCTTCTCCCAACAGACCTCACTCACATAGGACAATCTGATTGTGCACTCTTGTGTTCTAAAATCTTACAGCATGTGGTGCAGAATTCATCTAATGGTTGTGGGTTAAAAGTATTGTTCTTTGGGGGCTTGAAAGATGGATCAGAGGTTGAGACCGCATACTGTTCCTATAGAGGGCCTGAGTTAATTTCCCACCTCTCATATTGGGTGACTCACAGATGTGTGTAACCTCAGCTCCAGGGGATCCCGCCTCTCTCCTGTCCTTTTTGGACACTTGCACTCATGTGATCAGGCCCACAGGCATATGTAATTAAAATCTTGAGAAAAGAGCAGTGCTCAGTGAAGAGCCAAAGGAAGGAAGTTTGCCAGAGGTGTTTTAAAGCTTTTCCATTGATTTGACTATTCTGATCCTTCTCCTCACCCTGGGATACCTTTCCTGCCTGAAGGGTCTGGGTGAGTTCTTTGTGCCTTGGGCTTACACTGACCTGGTTGCTGGAATCTGTTAAGGTACACCCCTGAAAACACTCTTTAAGACCTGAATTGGCTAATGCCTCTTTGACTCAAACCTCTCTATTTCCCATGACCCTGAAGTAAGGAAGAAATCATTTAACACCACAGTCAAATCCATTGATTTTGAATCTGACTGAACAGTGCATCCTTGGCCCACCAATGAAGTCAATTAAACCTGACTCCCTTTGTAGCCTGATTTCCACCTTTAATATCACATTTCTGTCTTTACTTTCTCTGATGTGCTAGCCTGTCCCATGGAAAGTATTCTGATGTTAGGGGCTTTTTTTTTTGTTTGTTTGTTTGTTTTGTTTTTTTTGTTCTAGCTGGTGTTGATTCCCTCCATTGTGTAAGGTTTACACTTCTCCTAAAACTTTATTGTTTTATCTTATTCATTTATTTGTTTATGTGTGTGGGTTGTTGAGATTGATTTGAGCCCATAAGCTCAAACCTCACTAAGTAATATTTATGGTGCAGATTTTATTCTGAGACAGTGTATTAATATGTTGCTTAGACTAGCCTTGAATACCCCATACAGCATTGATGATATCTTACCTTACTCTAACATTGAGATCTTACTTCCTTACCCTCCCATTAGAGTGGAGATCACAGGTCTGTGCCATCAGGGCTGGTTCTCCTATGCATTTCAGAAAACAGTGGCTTTGACTTCATCTGGAAAGGCTTCCTTGTTACTGCTTCAGTCTCTTTAAGGAAGATGAGTGTCAGGCCAATGGAGATTTGCACAGGGCATATGTTGATATGTGTACAGAACCTGGAGCTGGTTCCAGATTTAAACTCTCATTCGGTCCCTTTCTGTGTGATTTGGGAAGACTATCCTATTTTGACTTCTGTCTCATCATCTGTAAAATGGGAAAAATATATATTCTTGAGTTTTAATAGTAAAGATGGAATGAACATGGATGGGGATCTGTAGAAGGTTTCTTGGAGTTAGGCTTATAGAGTTCAATACTGACTTTTATCCTTTTCACTTTATTCAAAAATTATTTTTTTTATTTATTTTTGCTTGGGTGTGGGTCATATATGTTCATCTGCATATGTGTCATGTATGTGGGTGAACATGTATATAGGTGCCCATGAACTTGTGTGAACATGCTTGTAGAGATCCTATAGTAGATATTATGTGTCTTCGTTGTCACATTTCTCTTTGCTTCTTGAGACAGAATCTTCCACTGAATCAGGATTTTGCCTGTTCAGCTAGTCTCAGGGAATCCCTTATCTCTGCCTTCCCTAACTCTGGGATTAGTCAGCTCACACCCCTGTCCAGAGGCATTAAGATGGCTTATTGGGATCTGAGGCCCTGTCATCACACTTGTGCTGTGGCAAGCCCTTTGTCTGCCTAGTCATTTCAGCCCTGATTCTGACTTTATATTACTCTGCTGTGATGTTGGGGGAACTGCTGATCTCACTGTCTCATGGAACTCCTATCTATAAAATGAGAATGATAATCAGAGTTCCCACTTTGTAGGGGTTGGTGCAGATCTGAGAAAATACACAAAGCACTGTTTTCAAAGATGGGGCCCCTAACACTATTGGAGCTCAACTCTGGATGTCGTGAAAATGGAATGCAGTGTTAACTTTGAACGTTCATTAAGGACTGTGCAAGTGTCCAGGCCCCCTTTGAAAGTTAATTCTCTGAGTTCTGAAGACAAAACCCAGAGATAATAACTAATTTTTCTCCTTATCTTCTCCCCTTAACACTTCTTTCTCATTTTTCATTGAAATTTTGGGGGTGACAAATAATGGTCACTCTATATGCACATATCCACATTTAAGTGTAAAGAATCTAAAAGCAACATGACCAAGTTGTCTTTTACCACACTGAAATGCTCAGAAAAGCATGATTTTCATGTTAAATCACAGGGTCTCACTCTTACCCAAAATATTCATGAATGATGATAGTAATTAGGCCTCTCTAAATTAAAAGTGTTGGTAAAACTCGCAAACTGCTTACTCTTATAGACTCATGTGAATTGATGACAAGAGGAATATTTTTAAAGAAGAAAGCAAAGAGTGTAGTTTTAGACAGGGAAAAGTCTTGTGGCTGGACAATGAACAATTGGGTGTCATTTGGTGCCATTTGTCAAGTGAAGAGATCAGGGTTGGTCTGTGGGAATGCCTCAGAGCTGCAGGAAAGGGGTTTCAGTTTAAATGCAGTTAGCTGGGCCCCACATTCAACGTGTATAATTCAAAAAGCCAGAGGAAGGGTCTGGGAGTTTGTACTACAGTAAGCTATTAGGTGCAGCTTATGATGCCTCTAGCTAGGCCAGTTTTGTCTGAAACTGAAAAATCATAAGGATGTTTGGTGAACCTTTCTGTAAATAGATCCATCACAGATCTACAGAATCAGGACCTCCAGGCAGATATACAGAATCAGGACCTCCGGGTAGACATACAGAATCAGGACCTCCAGGCAGACATACAGAATAAGGACCTCTGCAGAATCAAGCTTAACAAGCCCCCTGCTGGTGTTTGCAATGGAAGATCATATTAACTGAGTAGATATGAATAAAAATCTAATCACCCAAGTTAGAAAACTAAGGACAGACCAAAGTAAAGTTATATCACAATCCAACCTGGTGAACCAATGCATTTACTGGGCTGGCGTACAAGTGATGGATGGGTGATGGGATACTTAAAAGATTGTGAGTGACACCAGATACCTGCATCACCACAAATTACTACCCTATCATGGTTGAACACCTTGTGAAAATTGTATCATGAAGCTCCCTTTGCAGTTAAACCCATTCTTTCTTATAAGTTCTGTCATCTCTCAAGGTTACTTTATCCAGGTGTGTAATAGGCAGGAAGAAATGGCTGGAGTTCCCGACAAGGGTCTATGACCGTTCTTTCCCTCCTTCTACTGGGGAGTATCAATAGCTTCATTTCACTTATTAAAGAGGTTACCACATATCCACTCAGAAAGCTGCTCTGGTTACCTGACAACTATTTGCTATTCCATAATGGCAATGGGGTAAACGTCTTCTGCCTGGAACAAAATGCCATACTGTAGTATTAGGTAAACTTAGACAGTAATGCAAAGCAGAAGTCATTTCCTCTTCTCAGCAAAGTCCTTTGAGACACCATGGTGCTGGATGGTAAAGAAACACTGAAAAGAAAGTGAGACATCGTTTCTGCTTGGAAATGTCCGAATGGAGTTTAGAGCAGATTCAGACTAAATTTAGAATGAGATGTTTCTCTGCTAGTGTTGCAAACTAAGATTCTCTGGGAGTGCTTTAAAATGCCCAATAATGTTGAACCCTGGGAGTGGATTGCCAGTGTCTGTATTTTCTAAAGCTGCTCAGCAGTTTTCAGTGCACATCTAAACATGAGGACCAAAATCAGAAGATGCAGAACCTGACCTTGCCTTTGCAGTAAATTAGCTACATAACCAAGGGAGGGTTTCCTGATGTCTTTAGAATAGATTCATTTTTGATAAATGGAGGTGTATGTATAGCACTCAAGAAAGGGAAGACAAGTTTGATTGGATTAGGACTACGGTTCTTGGCTTTGGCTTTGGCTGTGTGTCTGAGTTATCTGAGAGAAATAATAAAATAATCCATGGCTGTACATGGCCCATTTTAAAACCCACAGGGTTAAAACTTGGGCACCTATTTTTTTCATTTGACTCCCTGGGCTATTAGAGTGTGCATAGAGGGCTAGGGCCATTCAGTTGGTTGTTTATGTGTCAAGCAATCTGTGTTTCTATATGAGCTGGATTATTACAGCCAGTGTCAAATTGTTTGCTGAAAATAACAGACTAGGCTTTGAAATGTCAGGCAGACATCTTCTGTCAAATGACTTTCTTCACCATGTACTTAGCTGCAGTGGTGACTTGCTTAATTATAAGAACAACATCTAATCTTCTGCAGAACATTCAGTGTTTGATATCTTACAAACATCCTCATCAAGAGTGTTGGGCTCATTATGCCCATTTTATTTAGGAGGGCATGACATCATCAAGAGAATATGTTCCCATGTGACAGTGCCTTCCACTTTCACATCTCAGGGTGGTTACATTATGCCCAGACTTTTAAAATCGAACACCATTGGGAATTAATGTGGAACAGAGCTGCTGCGATTCCAGGTTTCTGACAACTTCAGGGCATGCCTTTGAGATTAGTTTGTGATTGATGCTCCATTCTCTCTCTCTCTCTCTCTCTCTCTCTCTCTCTCTCTCTCTCTCTCTGTGTGTGTGTGTGTGTGTGTGTGCATGTTGGCTAGAAGACAGCACTAGCGTCTTCCTCGATTATTTTCACCTTCTATTGTAAAGACAAGGTCTCTCACTGAACTTCCCATTTCTCAGTGGCTAGACTGGCTGCACAGCGAGTCCCAGAGATTTTCACATCTCTGCCTCTCCAGTGCTGGGGTTTCAGGCACACACTGCCACATTCTGCTTTTTCATGGGAGCTGGGGAGCCAAACATGGTTCCTCATTTTTACGTGGCAAGTACTTTACCAACAGAGTCATTCTGTGGCTCAGTACTTTGAGTATTTAGGTTCTACCTGAATCTCACACAGAAAAGCAAATCCAGCTCCATTTTTGTGGCATACTATAAACCATATGGGCCCTACACATACAAAGTGTGGCCTCTCATCATGCTCCAACATATTCATTACAGAGTGATATTTTCATCTAAGAGGAACCATGAGACATTTTGGCCATATTCTAGAGATATTGCCTCTAAATGGATTTTTGCAGGATTCTTTGTGAATTCCTTTAAAAGACTCTGACATATTCTTTGGGATATTTTCAAACTTCATAGCTTTTTAGTCCCTGAAATAGTTTATATTTTGTCACAAGCTTTATCTGGTAAAATCATGCATGGATGGTGATATAAGACTTGGGTAAATACGAATAAACAAAAGAGAATGCAGAGATGAGAGATACTTGAGCATTTCCAGGAATGAGATTGTGGAAGGGGCTATCACAGATAGTGTTGATCAGAGTAAATGGTTACCAGGAGGACAGGCATGCTCAGGGCAAATTATACCTGGTGGGGACTTAAGTATCCCGTGGTGTTTTAGGACACCATCATACTCTGGTCTCAGGAAACTTGTTGCTGTAGGCAGTTAACTATTTTGGCCTTACATGTCAGGTAGCATATAATTTTTTAGTATGTGTTTTAGCCTGTATTATAAAGGTAAGGGCATTCTCAGCTTGAAGACCACACCCACATATGTTTTCATGGCTCATGACCAAATTTCACTAATTTAAATATAAAATAATGTTGAGGAGAAAATCATTTGTCAGTACATATTTTGCTATGGTGAAAGAGTAAGTGTTAAACACTTTAAAATTTTACTTAGTCTTTCAGGAGTGTCAAAATGATCTTCATAATTATCATTTACTTAACACTGATTATCCTCAAATACTTTTATAATGCCCCTATGCATACATACAAGGTATGTTCTATGAGCCTCCATCCTATGAACCTTTTGGAGATAAAAGCTCACAGTTAATGAAATAAGCAGTCTACCTGGAAAGCACAAAGCTAAACAAAAGCAAGATGCATAGAATATTAGTCAGGATGCCATCTTTAGCTTTATATCACTGAGCAAATTGAAAGGTCAAGCCAAATGGCCATTCAGTTAGATGACAGATTCAGTTAGAAAAAAGAAAAAAAAGGACCTCCTGAGGAGGAAAGCAAAGCAATTCTATTGTAGGAAGTTGTTAAGCTGAAGCACATTTGAAGGGCATTATGGGCTCCGACTGATCCTATGGGTATTAGTGACAAGAATAACCTTGGCTGTGAGTTTGTGGATACTTGCAAAATTACAGCTGCTCATTCCAACTAGACCTGGTGATGGTCTCCCAAGGGTCAAGAATGAAGCCAGAATGCATCTGTGACCATGCCTGGCCATGGCTCTAGACTGTGATGGCTACATCTGCTGCCCAGTGGTGAGGCAGAGGTGACCCTTTGGAGGTCACCTTGGAAGGAAAAAGGATTCCATTGTTTTATTCCTTTCCAAGAGGGTTTCTAGGTTACCATGAATTAACTCTGCTGTCTACTGTCTGGGCACTGATGTGACTGTAATTTTGGTCATTATAGGAATGCTTTGAATTTCAATGCTGAGCAAGGCACTGTCTTATACTTATTTACATTTATAAGTATTAGTTGGGAACATGTGATCCAAGGACAGAAATCAATGCTGGGCATTCAAGAAGAAGTTGTTTAGCTTGTGAGAGATTTGTGAAAGTGTTAAGTTTGTCATTGGAACCAGGAAGTCTCACCTGCTATAGGACAAAGGCAGGAAGTGGCAGTGGCCACAGCAGTTGTGATAAACAGTTGAGAGTGCTGTGTGAATGATGTTATCTAGGTAAAAGAACTCAGGTGACTGGAAGCAGAGCACTTGACACAGAAAACAGGAAGCAAGTTTATGACGGCAAATGTTGACAGAAGAACCAAGATGAATGTCAACAAATGGGAGATGACTTCTGGGGGCATCTTAGGGATGACTCAATAGCTCTGTCATGATTTTATTTGACCCATGTAATGATCCTGAAATGGAGTCTAAATAGAGTTCCCTAATTTCACCCCTGGATGGTTGAGGAACCCAGGTGTTCACCTGGTTTGGAAATGTGGGTGGGCTTGCTCCTAGGCAAGCGTTATAGAAAAGAGGAACTATATTTTGCACCCATACTCCACCTGGGTCACGAAAAGGAGATTTGCAACACCATGAGTGAACTTGAAGAAGGCAAGAGAGCAAATCTGAAAAAAAGGAAGAGAGAGCAAAAGGGCAGGAATAATGCATAGCAAGTTGGTCAGATGGGCTATGGGAAGGCAATAGGATGCAATTCAAGTGGGAGGATTGAGAATTTGCAAGTATGAAGGGAAACAGAACTGTTAAAGGGCTTGAACTTTCATGCTCGTGAAGTCATTAGGGCCCTTCACTGTGTGGTGAAAGATATGACTCATGTCATCTTCCCAAAGCTTATATAACCCACCTAATTAAACTCTGAAGTTGAATGACAAGTGTGTAGTTCCTAGTCCTTCCTACACTGACATTACTCTTTACAGTGGGGAGTGCATGGATTTTTGTCCTGGAGCTAATGGGGGCTACTATTTTCTGCTGGATTCAGTCTGGAACTTACAGTTGGATTACTTGTGTACTTGGCTCGTGCCCCAATGGAGAACATGTCTTGGGAGTTAGTTGGAACAGGGATATCATCAAAAGAGACCATGACTACAGAGGATGCAATATCATCAATATAAGGAGACTTCTGGAGTGTTCTTCCAGTTTCAGGAATGTGTAGTTGGTGTAGGTACATTTGGAGAAAATTCTCACGTGATTTTGAACCCAGATTTTTTTCCTCTTTGGCTGTTTACTGGCAAACCTCTTACGCACATCTTTGCAGTTGAGGTAGCATCCTAAAAGTCTTTCTTCAAATCTTATAACATAATTGACCCTCCTGTTCCTCTTCTTACTTTTTATTGGTCTTACACAATTTAATATTGATAAGTAGACTTTGGACTATACATATTTTTACTTGCTAAAAACATATACCTATTTCTGATCCACTTAACTACTTATTCATTTATTTATCCCTAAGCCATCCTCAGCCTTTGATCTACTTAACTTTAAAAAGTTTGTTTAGACTGTGTGTGTAGTGTGTGATGCACATGTGTGTAAATGCATATGTGTTTGTTGGTGCATCTGCACATGTGTAGATGGGCATAGAGACCTAATTTTGATGCCAAGTAATTTCCTCAATCACTCCAAATTGTATATTGAGGCAGCTCTTTTCACTGAACCCTGGCGTTCACCATTTCAGCTACTCTAGTTAGCCAACTTGCTCCAGGATGCTCTGTCTTTGCCTTTCCACTTGCTAAGTTTACAGATGTGTCACCATGACCACTTGTCATTTATATTGGTTCTAGGAATAAAGCTCCAGTCCCCATACTTGGGCAGCAGTATTTACCCACTGAGCCATCTCCCCAGCTCCTAATTGCTTAACTTTAAAAAATTAATTATGACACAGTACCATAACCTATACACTGTTCAGTTCTTACCATAGATGCTTTGGAGTATTTGACAGGCCTGTATAAATGATTCCTGGATTCTGAGCAAGATTCCACCTAAACCAGAGGTTGACAATCCTTTTCTGTTCAGGAGTAGAAACTCTCTTTTTTTTTTTTTTTTTTTTTAGTTTGTGTGTTATGTACTATCTGTACTACAAATCAACTCAGCTTTTGTAAAGTACAAAAGCAGCACAGAAAATGTATACATTGAAAAAGATGTGTTCCAGTAAGACTTTATTTGCAAACCAAATGAACCAGTAAAACTTAATTTATAAGACCAGAGGAAGAAAAAAGCAGGATTTGGAGATGAAGCTGGAGGGGCATTCTTTGTTCTTATGTAGTTTTCCAAAGGCAGGCAGGTAAGTCTAGAGTTTCTAAGGAGCAAACATCTTAATTAAATCAAGTTTTATACTGTACAGGAGGGAAATATATGAATTCAGTGAACAGTTACTTTTATTTCTCAGCAAAAGATTCTAACTGATTGATTATCAGTGATAAAGAGTAAGACTTTGGAGAAGTATAGGTTCACAAGGATAGGAGTTCAAGAAAATTCAGGGCTGCGCATGGTGGTGCACGCCTTTAATCCCAACACTTGGGAGGCAGAGGCAGGTGGATCATTGTGAGTTCGAGACCAGCCTGGTCTACAAAGTGAGTCCAGGACACCCAGAGCTTTTACACAGAGAAACCCTGTCTCAAAAAACCTTAAAAAAAAAAAAAAAGAAAAAGAAAAAGAAAATTCAGGATAAAAGGGCTGCCTTGGAGTGATATTACCATGTTCAAGGTCTTGTATGGTCTTGTACTAGATATGAGACCCATGGTGTCCTCAGGGATGAATACTCTATTTTTATTTATGTGCATGTATGAGGGGCTAGTGATACCTGTGGAGGGCTGAAGAGGGCATCAAGTCACATCCCATGGAGCTGCAGTGACCACTTTGAAGTTTCATTGAAGATGTGTATCTATGTGTATCTGTATACTTAATTGTGTATGTATGTATGTTCAATCCACCTGCACATATTATAAATAGTGAATAAAGCAGTATTAAAGTAGTTAAGATTGTACAGTCAACCTGATCTCTATGGATCATTGTGAGTAGAACATCTTCAGAGACTTAGGGAATGTTAATTTATTTTGGCATATTGTTAGGAATTTAATTGGTAGAGGTACTTTCTATAAGGGATTCCGCTCTTCATAAATTCCCAAATACAATATAGAACAAAATGAGCCCTCTAGGCTATCTCTTATTAAATTGGAATTTTAGTGCAAAAAGATCCTTTAATGGTTAGTATGGTTAGACTCCTGGCTGTGGTCTTGACTCTACCCTTCCACTTGTCACCAGGCTACAGGAAGAGACTATTCTCACTTACTCACTGGGGTCTCATTTTACAAATGATCCTAGACACCCCAAAACATCAAGCACTGGATGACTTAATATAACTCATATCCATCACTAGATTCAAGTTCCCACACTACCAGTATTCAGTCTACATATATAAAGATCAACATCTTTTATGCATGAGAAGATTTTGTTTACTTTCATGGGTCTCTGGGAAGAAAAATAATAGCACAGTAATGATACGTCACTTCCTTGATAGAGAAGATAGAGGAAATGAAATCTCAGGAGGTCTTTGGTAATTAAAAGGGGTTATATCTATTGCATGATTTTAGATAACATAAGAGAAGCCTCTGCTTTCCTTTTCACATAACAGCACATTACTGATGAGGATGCTTCAAGAACACATTAGGTGATGTTTTATTGCATTATTTTAAGCCACTGAGGTTTTTATATATGAAGGGTGTAGATTTATGCTGAGTGATTCAGCGGAGAAGCAGGCACATAAATTTGTTCATGAATGTGAGCTGGTGATTACCTCCATTAAAGTCACCAGGGCAGACTGATCACTTTAATTTAGGCGGAGGCATGCACATAGCATTTGCTAGTGGTGCGTGTATCCCTAAGAACACAAGCAGAGGAGCTATTTTGTGCCCCAGAGGAGCCCTAGACATGAAGATTTGTGTTGTCAAAGGTGTCTAACTACAAACGTGGTTGCAAGGACTAATGATGGGACTGCAAGGAAATTTCTCTGCAGTTCTGTGTAGCAGGGTCATGCATCTGGTTCATTTGGTTCTTAGCTGCCAAATGCTGAATCGATGGTAAACTCTCAGGCTTTGAAAAGGTGGAATGACCCCACCATAGGGATAATGGATTAAACCTCTGGAACTGTATACAAACCCTAATTAAAAGCTTTTAATACAGTTCCTCATGTTCATTACTGTGTTATAACTGGATTTTTGCTACTGTTATGAACCATAATGTAAATATCTGCGTTTTCTGATGGTCTTAAGAGATCTTTATGAAAGGGTCATTTGTTCCTCAAAGGGGTAGGGACCCAGAGGTTGAGAATTGTTGGCATAATCCCAGCTACGTACTAAGACTGTTGGAGGTTTCTGTCCTGCAGGGGTTGACAGTATATTGGACTAATGAGAGTCAGATTCTTCAGCAATCCTGATGTCTGCTAGTGGTTTAATGGAATAGATAGCTGTTTGGGTACTAAAATGTCATGTTGAGAGAGATGTCTAGAGGAGATGTTGGCATAGGTTGCTATGAAGAGTTCAAATCTGTTCACTGATGAGAACCTTCTGCCAGCAGTGTGGTCCCATGTAAACAAGCCCAGAGGAAGCTCCCTCATCCAGAATTTTCACCTCTGACAGGAGCCAAAATGAAGCCAGATGAGAGGGCTTTTTGTGGCTAACAGTAAACACCAGTAACCTCCACTAGCTGCATAACAAGAGAGAACTGATTAGCCAAAGATCAAAACAGCATTAGGGAAAATTAAGTATTTAAAATGTTTAAAATTGGATAGAAAACTGAGAATATGTGGAATATAAACAGAAATAAATAGTATCAAAAGCCATTGAGCCTGTTGCCAGCTATGTGTAGTCTTAGACTAAAATATGCAAATTATAGCATATAAAATATTTTCTTTATTCTTCATTTTTATTTGTGTGCATGTGGGGTTAGCAGGTGCTTGTGGAGCCCTGAAGAGAGTATAGGGTCCTCTGGAGCTGCAGTGACCAGGAACTATGTGCCTTCCAACATGGGTGTTGGGAACTGAACTGGGATCCTCTGAAAAAGCAACAAGAGTTCTTGACTTCTGAATTATCTATTCATCTTGGAAAGCATCAGAATTTATCTTTGCCTCAATAATACTCATCAAATTATGAACTTTTAAAATAGGTTACACATGATCCTCTGTATCCATAGGTTTAATGTCCAAGTATTCAGTGAAACATTGATCAAAAATACTAGAGGAAAAATGGCATCTATATCGAACATAAACAGACATTTTTTTCCTTTTAAAAATTATTTCATTTACATGTATGGACATGTATTGCCATGTATGTCGTGTGTGTGTGTGTGTGTGTGTGTGTGTGTGTAGGGGGTGACCATGGAGACCAGAAGAGTATGTCGGATGTCCCTGAAGTTAGAGCTACTAGAGGTTGGGAAGAACCTGATACAGATCCCCTGAAAGAGCTGCAAATTATCTTCACTGCTAAAAAAAACATCTATCACCAAGCAGACCTTTTTCTACTGTTCCTTGAATGAGAGAATGTAACAACCATTTACACAGAATTTGTACTGTAATAGGCATTCTTTATGATCAAAGAGTGACTTACGGTGTGTATAGATTAAAGGCAGAAGCTCGCCTCTTCAGTTTAGGGGCTTGGCACCAATCCACGCATATACCATTGGATGACTAGCTCAAATTCTGTTTTATCACTAAAATGGAGGTTCCTCTTTGCATGAATAATGCTTAACTTGTAACTGAGTCCAATGAGTACCATCCATATGTGCTTGAGCATAGGGGACATCCACTGGAACATGGTCAACATAAAAAGGACTACACTAAAGAAAACCAACTCTACCTGTCTTTGCAGCCTTCTACTGTCAGTAGCTCCCCAGGTAGGGGTGGGGACTTGTAAGAACCTTGACTTCTGGGCACATCTGTAATCCTTTATAATGCCTTCTAGTATGGACATGCATTGCCGTGTATGTCATGTGTGTGTGTGTGTGTATTATATCAGTGCATGAAACTGGATAAAGTTTTGGGTGGAGTTCAAATTGCTCCTTGTTATTGGGTTTACAGAGAATAACAGTATGCATAGATTTCTGTCACCCTCCCCTCTCTCTGGGTTTATATGGCTATGTGACTAACTAGTGAATTATGCCTTTTAATAGTAACTAAGTTAATTTTTATACTCAAGTTCACAATGATGATGAAATATTAACACAAGGAGTAAATGCCTTATGGGCCTCTGAATTGCTACTTTACTTCATTGCAAAGTTATATTCCACCTAAGACACAATTATGATACCCGAAGGTAATGAAATGGTGCAACATTTGGGGGATGAATGCATGGAGTATGTTCAATGTTTGGAAGTGAACAGAAAAAAATGACTATTTAAACATGTAATTTGATTTATTTTTACTCATGTCCATGTGTATGTATCTGTGTGCAGGTTCACACATGTTGAATACAGGTGCCTGTGGAGGTTAGAGTCATCCCCTCGAACCTAGAATTATAGCAGTTGTGAGCCACCCAGTGTGGGTGTCTAGGAACTAACTTGTGTCTTCTGCAAGATCATTATGTGTTCCCACGTGCTGAACCACCCCTAGAGCTACCAAATTGGCACTCTTGTATTTAAATATTCAGAATACGTTTATATGGGGGCTTGACATGGTTCTGATTATTATCAGTTCACCACTCCATCAGTGTCTTTGGAATTCTGACAAGCTGATTTTGTTTAGTAATAAGTTAGAGACACATGCCAATCATAACACAAACCAAGTTCAGAAAGCAACTTGTTGTATTGGGAAACTTGGCACCAGCTTCCCTTAATGCTCTATTATCTGTCTCAGCTTGCTAGTTGTATTGTTTGTTTCACCTGCTTGATCAGTGTGTTCCCAGTAAAGAAAAGAATACAGTAATCATTGAATAGAGAGAAAGCTTGGCTGAGCAGTCAGTAAAGAAAGGTTGGGTATCTGAACTCTCCACAGTACACTGAATAGTTCTGAGCAAGTAGCAATGAGCACTTCTTTTCTAAATTTCCAAAGATCTTTCTGTTCTGGGGAGAGAGAGAGAGAGAGAGAGAGAGAGAGAGAGAGAGAGAGGGAGGGAGGGAGAGAGAGAGAGAGAGAGAGAGAGTGAG
>CAJQZJ010033615.1:118302-149062 GCA_907164525.1 Lophiomys imhausi | reverse complement strand
CCTCATTAATTCTGAACCTAACTGACTGAGTTGGGCTGCTGGTCAACAAGTTGCAGGTGTCCTCCTGTTCCCACCTCCACAGTGTTATGATTGCAGGCACAGGGCCTCATCACACCTTGTTTATACAGTAAGCACTTTACTAGCTGAGCATAGTTCCTACTTCCCCGGATTCTCTAAGATCAAACACATGATTTAGCGATGGCTGCCAAACGTCTTCCTTTTCCCAAAGATAGCTTGTTCTAAGGCACAGAAGCCATGTAGAAAACACTTGCTCAGTCTTTTTTGGCTTTTCCTTCCCCAATTTAATTCTCTCTCAGAAGCTCTGGAGGAGGACTCCTCCTCACTGTGGATATAATGCAACTGGCTCACCAAACAGCTCTGCCCGCCCTGCTTACAGCCCATCCAACATCAATTTTAATAGCCTCACATTTAATATCCTATGACAAACTTTAATGATTTTTAGGCCTTCAGAAAGGTGGATAACTCTTGTTGTCTCAGTTAAACTATAAATAATTCAGAAATGGAGAAAGAAAAGGCCAGACCTAGCTGGGTATGGACATCTTATAATATCATCTGCTTGGTTGACTCAAGCAGGATTCAAAATTTTCTCAAATTTAATCCAACTGTATAATGACTTCAGGACTGTATTCTATAACTTATTCATGGTCTATTGTCTGTTCTTTGCTTATTTTTTTTCTAATGTCTAACGACATTAGTTTTCCTCTCGTTCCCTCATCCTCAGTCTCATTGTGCTAAAATGGCCATAGAGATGAGTCTGGCTTCAGAAACTAGGTCATTTTATTCAAGCAAGGAGAATCGAATTTTCTTCAACTTGTAGTAAAAGAATAGATGATCAGGGCCAGTTATAAAGGATCTGCTGCCTGAAGAGTTCTTAGGCTAGGGTGGAAGTGTCAGTTGCTTCAAGCTACATTTTCTGTTAGAGCAGTGGTTCTCAACCTTCCTATTGCTGTGACCCTTTAATACAGTTCCTCATGTTGTGGTGACCCCCAGTCATAAAATGTTTTTCATTGCTACTTTATAACTGTAGCTTTGCTACTGTTATGAATTGTAATGTACATATCTGTGGTTTCTTTTTTTTCAGTATTTATATTACATTTAATTGGTCAGTGGTGTTAATCCTTAACCCACCATTATAAATGAATGCACATAGACACCAGGTGGATTTTAACAAGCCTAGGCCTGGGTTGTACAATCCTAGAAGAAGGGGTAAATAGTAATGGAAGCCACAGTAGTAAACCCTGATTTATTACAAGAATAGACTGCCAAACCATACCAGCATGTGAATCACAGCTCAATGATTTTTACATGTTTGCTCAAATCCCCGTCTTTTTTTTTTTAAATACTTTATTTTTTTTTCTTCAAGTTACATCTCAGTCACAAACCCCTCCCTATTCCCCCTTCCTATCCCGCCCTTCCACCCTCTTCCCCCCAGAAGTTTCCCCTTTCAGTCCAACAGATGGTTCCTTCTGTTATAACAGTAAATACTATACAAAACAACAGATATAAATATGCCACATTTATGGGAGTTAAATGGCCCAGTATACCTTCCCAATGTCCAGTTTATACATATTTGGCCCCTGACTTTAACATTCTACTATTAAACCATCTCCATGAGTTTAAAGGTCTATATCTGACTCAACATTCATACTAACTTGCAACACACTTTTAAGAGTATCTTCTTATATCTATAACACCCTCTTGATTCTTAAACAACTCAAAATTTAACTATGAGACTCTAGCTGTCTATTCTTCAACCACCTCAGAGACCTGAGAGGGATAAATATATTTGCTTATATAGGAAGTGCAGGGCCTGCAGCTTCCAAAACTAAGAAATGACATATCAGTGACTGCCTGGACAGTTCCCATTTTCTCTCCATACATTCCTGCATCAGTCTTCGGCCTTTGGGTCCTGTTTCTCTGACAGACATTTGTTGTAGAGCAGGGATTATGAAGGACTTACCTACCCTGTCTTGGCAGAGTTAGGCTGTCGACTTCCCTGCTACCAAGTTTTGTCCTTTTTGGACAGCAGTCTGTCTGCACTTGGAGCAAGGGGTTTTTTCATGCCAAGAGATAGGCTTGCCACTAATTCAACCATCATGGCGGCGACCTACACTGACGCATTTTGAACGCGGGGAAAAAAGAGCCATAAGAAACACAGAGTTATTGGGCACTATGCAAAAACTGGAGGGGCTAGACCCTCCCAGGAACATTCACAGCTCCCAAGGGACTGTTAAAAGTCCCAGGGTAAGGCTCTCCCCCCATCTCTCGCAGACATGGAAGCCACTAAACCTGGGATTCGGGAACTCCCATTTGGAGAGGCGCCTGGTAAGATCCACCCCAACTCACAGCAGGCAGAATCAGAGGCCACTTGGCGATCGATCACTAGCCTACTGGGCTTCCCACACCTCAGGAAGAACTTATAGCCACATATCTGTGGTTTCTGATGGTCTTAGGCGATCCTTGTGAAAGTGTCCTGGATTGCAACCCATAGGTTGAGAACCACTGCATTAGGGGCTACCGGGAAGACTAAACCATGGGTCATGTGCTGACAAGAGCTGTAAAAACCAAAACACACGAAAGTCTGTTCAGAGCCATGATAATGGCAGCAGCTGTGGGGGACGCAGAGGAATGCAAGCCATAATGAATCAAGGAAGGTAGGGATTTGGATGGCATTCATGACCAGTTTCAAACACACACCCTGCCTTCTGAGATACCGAAGTCCTTAGTATGCCATTTGGAATCCTCTCAGCGTGTTTCCTAATACAATAGAAGGTAAATGGAATTCTGATTTTAAGTGGAGTTAAATGTCGGAGTACTTTGCAGAGTACAGTCTACCAGACATTAGGATTTATGGATCTGCAGAAATTAAAGAGAATAAATAATTGGAAAACAGTGAAGATTGCCAGCTGTTTGTTTCTGCCCAGTGTTGCCAGCTCTGTCCCTCCAGCCAGGTTCTATTGGGTGGTGAGCTTCTACATTATCCTGAAGACACAATGGAGTTTATTTAAACAAAGGGCAAGAAACCAAAAAAGACACAAGAAAAACCTGTCACCATCTGGGTTTTACTCTTTGGCATTTCTTTCTTTTGAAAGAGTCCAGCTGTTTTTAACCTGGTCTTCCTTCAGGGCCTGCTTCTACTCAGGAGCCGACAGCTAGCACTGCTCTGAACATGACCTTTCTCTACTTGGCCAGCAAACTCACTTGTATGTAAGCTCCAACTCCAACTATACTCAGACTTTTCTGTTTTATACTAAGCTTTTGTTTAATCCACATGGATATGAACAAGGTTTTTCAGAGCTGGTGATGTGGGCATGGGTGTTAAATCTTTTTATATATATAAAATTTTCTTTTACTGTATCTCAAAGTAGTGAATAGAGATTGTATATTAGGTCAGCATGTGTCAAACACCTTCAACAATTATGAACAGCTGGCTGGCCTTATTTGTTTTATACTCCCACCTGATTATATAATTGTAATCAAATGCTAGACATTTTATTATTTTGTTCATCAAGATTTTGGTTATCTCTCTCTTTTTTTTAATGTTTATTTATTACTTCAAGTTACATCTCCGTCACAGTGTCCTCTTTCCACCCCTCCCAGGCCCTCCCTCCCACCTATCCCTTCCATTCCATTCCTCTGGAGTGGAGTGTCCCTACATTTCAGTCCCCCACCCCAGTTCAGCAGTCATATGAAGGCCAAGAGCCTCCTTATACACTGGGAGCCTACAAGGCAGCACCACTGGGCAGAGTCTCATTGACAGGAAACTAAGTCTATGTTCCTGTTCCCTTTGGTGCATTGGTTGTAGTATAGTTATCCTGTACTATATGGCTAAATATTTAAAACAGAAAATATGTATGAGTGTGGCAGGAGGTATTTGCATCTGAGTACGGGTGTTTTGGGAGGTCCAAAGAGGGTGTTAGATCTCCCTGGAACTGTTGTTACAGGATGTTGTGAATTTCTTGATATGGGTTCTAAGAATTGAACTCAGGTCTTCTGGAAGAGCAGTAAGCACTTGTAATTGCTGAGCCATCTCCCTTGCCAGTATGTCTCTTTTAAAGTAATCAATATAGTATCATCATACTTCTTAAATATGAATAACTCCATATTAGCAACATATATTTAACCAACATTTAAGTTTCTTTGGCTTCATAAATATACTTTAAATTTATACTTTTATTAATTTATATATTTTATATACTTGTAGTTTATTTTATTCAGGATATGAATAAGGTATTTATAACCTTTCCTCCACCCATCAGGATTTTCATGATTCCAGTCCTGATGTACTACTTGTTTTTACTTTTGCAATTTCTGTCAAATTTTAGTTAATTATAAGGTGATCAGTTTTAGATTTTTTTTTTTGGATGGGGGAAATGTTTCATAGATAGCGCTATAACTGTCCTATTTACTTTTACTTTTGCTGCTATAATACCCTGTTGAGTGTAACTTAACGTAGAATGGATTTATTTGGCTCACAGTTCCAGGATGTGGTCTATTGTGGTAGGGAAGTTAAAGATCATTCACTTGAGGCAGCTCTTCACATTGCAGCCACAGTCAGAAAACAAAGGACACTAAATGCTTGTCCTCAGCTAGCTTTCTCTAACCATCTGGAAGATGCTACTGAAGGAATGATGCCACCAATACTTAGAGTGAGCTTTCCCACTTAGACTAAACTAATCTAGGTAATTCCTCACCGCATGCGCAGAGGCTAACCCAGTCTCAGTGATCCATCACAGATGGGCCTGGAGGCTTGTTTCCTAGGTGATACAAGATTCTGTCAAGTTGACAATCAACACTAACTCTCTCCATGCCCTTCCAAGAGACACACCATCTGGTTCTTGTTTCTATCTCCCTTTTCCTTAAAGCCATTCACGAATCAGAGCTATTATTTCATTGACAGTACTGCTAAATTTTTTTTAAATAGATACAAGAAAATATTAACCCAGGTTTGGCTTCTGGAGTACTTTGATTTTTCATGTCGGTGTCATGCAGAACTCTTTAACTGCCCACTGTTTTAAAAAATGTAATATTAACCCTGTCTCACATACCAAAGAAAGGAAGGTACAGAACAATCAGGTAGCACATAAAACCAGTATCTCATGGTGTACAAGGTTGTGAAACATCAATGCGAAAGAATTCATTGAAGATTAAAAGACCAAACTTAAATAAATAAATATGTTTCTGAAAAATTGTCCACACTATTCTGATTTCTCTTGGGCTACCATGATCAAGGAGGACTGGATTCTGGGTTCACATCAAGAACTAGGATGTGGAGCTATTGTTTAATACTATAGCATGGGTAAAATCTGATTAAAAGCTGTATGGTAGAAATTTGTTTAGGCAAATAGTCATAACTCCATTTTGAGTACCTCCTATGGAAATTATATTCCAAATTATTGTAAACAGTAACTTCTACACATTCATGTTAACAGTTATTCTTTATTGATTCAGTCAGCACATATGAAAGAACTGTGTTGGGTACTGTATTAGTCATTTGGACTGTACAATGACTAAGCATACAGAAAATGCTGGAGACATGGTTTAGCCTTTAAGACCTTGTATTGCTCTCTGAGATAACCCAAGTATGTTTTCCAGCACTCATATGGAGTGGCTAAGAACTGCCTATAACTTCAACTCCAGGGGGATATGATTCTTCTGGCTTCTGCAGGCACATACAATTATATGCACACACCCACACACAGATGCACATGCACACTCATAATTAAAAGTAAAGTAACCCTTTTAAAAGATATACAGCTATCACAAGTACTTACAAAATATAAAACTGAAACAATGAAATATAGTCAAAAAAATTGAAATTGAGAGACCTCAGTATTAGTCCCTATGTCACTTCTCAAAAACTTTGTGCCAATTGACATTTTGTGTCCTTTTCTGTGGGTGAGTATGAGGCACCATTCTTTTATTTTCTCATACTTACTACAAAACCTAAGAAACTAAGTGTAATAGGGAAGCACATCAGAAAAATTTTAAAAATGGTGACAAGAAACTAGAAGAAAAAATTTGTAACTCACCAGAGCTATGATTTTTGTGGCTTTCATTTTCATTGTAATGGGAAAACTATCCTTCTTCTTTCTTATTAATTTTCAAAAAGCAGCTCTTAGCCTGATGGTGTACTGAAGTCATCCCTAAGGTATTCCTACCTTCACCATCAATGCCTTCCCAATCACTGATAAGGAAACACCCCTCTGCTGCAGAGGACCTACATGGCTAGTTCGAGGTTAAGCTCCTCTTGACATCCCAGCTCTGCAGTCCACCCACTGTTCTGCACTAAACCCCCCGGGTTTCCTTCACCTTAGGAATCATGCGATAATTCCTGCGGTTCACTTTCATTTCTTTGGGCACTGTGGCATCTGCCAGGTAAGGAGACTGCTGCAGAGACTGGGGAAAACCTGAGTACAAAATGCATGTGGCCCAGAGGCTCCATGGCACTGTCCCTCTACTAGAACCTTGCTCTGTTTGTGCCACTCCCAGTCCTCAGTGCCCATCTCCTCCCTTTTAGTCTCTCTAATCCTCAATCTCCTGATATTTTGAAAGCAGTCTGATGGGATGGATCAGAGTTTTAATGGCAGCTTTGTGTACTGTTGACCCTGGCCAATCAATCTGACCTTGTATTACCAACTCTCACTCCTTGATGAGGAAAACAAAAACAAAAACAAAACAACAGCAACAAAAACACAATCTAAATATGGCTGTTTGTTCTGGGAAGCTGAATTTTGTTTTGTTTTTAGCTGTTTTTGGAGTGTTTAATGTTTTTGAAAAACCAAATATGACTTTATGGTAGAAATGGACCATATAATTTTCTATGCATTCCACCAGTGCCCGCGGGGCCATGCAGTCTTTTTCCACATCGGTTTTATCTGCTCACTAGTGCATTGCGTTGGGTAACTGGTAGACAGGCATCTTTAGGCAGATGTGGATTTTATTTGAAAAGAATTCTAATTCAGTATACAATAAGTTTTGGAATTGTAAAACATCACATGTAGCATTTCCCTCATTGGAAAGAGTCAAGGATGGGTGCAGCCAAGATCAAAATATTCTCTACTGAATGATGAGCCTTTGGAGCTCAAGACAGAGTGAGCACAAATCAGGGCACTGCAAAGGAGAAGAATTTCCTAAGTACCTCATTTAAAACCTACGCTGGTGTATGCTTGGGGATCTTGAAACAGTAGTTCTCTATTAGCCGTCTGGTCTTCTGGGAGACATGTCCAGATCCACAGAGTGGCATGCCATGGCTTAGCACAGAAGAATCCCCTTATTACCCTGGTGATGGAGTGCTGAACGTGAGGAACGTCTCTTAGAAAACACAAGGTCACTCCTTCCTCCTTTTCCTCAATTTCTTTCAAATCAAAATTTCACTTCACTCTTCTTCCACACAGGTTGCCAATTTGGCCTGTTCCATCTCCAACAATGAGGAAGGGGTGAAATTAGTCAGGATGGCAGCAACCCAGATTGACAGCCTGTGTCCTCAGGTAAGTGCATTTCACTTGGCTTCCAAAGTCCCTTGGGATCTTGACAGGACCTGCTATAGACAAATTCCTTCTCTTCACTCGTTCTCTCTCTCTCTCTCTCTCTCTCTCTCTCTCTCCCTCCTCCCCTCTGGTGTGGGTGTGTGCACATGCACTTAGAGATCAGAGGACCATGTCTACTATGCTCTACGTTATTACTGTATATTTGGTTTTTAAAAAATATTTATTTATTACTTCAGGTTACATCTCCATTGCAGTGTCCTCTTTCCGCCCCTCCCAGTCCTGCCCTCCCACCCTCTACCCCCATCCCTTCCATCACACTCCTCTGGAATGGAAAGTCCCTACATAACAGTCCCCCGCCCCAGCTCAGCAGTCATATGAGGGCTAAGAGGCTCCTCATACATTGGGGACCTACAAGGCAGCACCACTAGGGCAAAGTGTCTCATTGACAGGAAAAATATATATATTTGTGTCAGGTGTCTCTCAGGAGATCTGAAGCTCATAGATTTAGCTCGGCTAGCTGATCACTGTACCTCAGAGATTCACGTTCCTCTCCATTTTGTCAGGGCGAGTCATAGGTGTGTGTTGCCACACCCAGTTTTTTACGTGTTCTAGGCATCCAAACTCAGGCCCTTGTAGAAGGCCACCATGCCATCTCCTCAGCCACTTCCAGCTCCTTTATTTTCTAACTGGAAGATGTTTAACTGTCAATCCCAAAGTTTTACCTTTTTCAAAATGAAATCCCTACCACCCAGTGTATTCAGGATTATCGTGACAATTATCATTATTTCTACTCACATTGACTTCATTCTGTTTGTTTGGGGTTGTGGTTTAAATATTCTCCATCTATTTACCTTATCTCAATAAGTAAATTATAAGCTTGCAATGCAGAAAGCTAGGGATATACTTCTTCCACATTTGTGCAAAGAAAATTAGACTTGTCTAGCAAATCCTATGTGAAACCCGAGGCTAATTAGTATCACTTCAAAAGAAGCAGCCAAAAATGATGGTGATTGATAGCTTATCTTCCACGTTTTTGATTCTGCTGAATAACGAAAACTCATTTATCTGCAGTAACTTCAAGTTCCGGAGTTCCACCAAGTGCTTTGCCCTGTGTCTCTCCCTTGTGATGAATGTGGTCATCATGTTCCTGTGTTTTCTACTCAATAGGTCATCAACGCTGCCCTCACCCTGGCTGCCCGGCCACAGAGCAAAGTTGCTCAGGACAATATGGATGTCTTCAAAGACCAGTGGGAAAAGCAGGTCCGAGTGCTGACTGAGGCTGTGGATGACATCACCTCAGTGGATGACTTCCTCTCTGTCTCAGGTAAATCGTCTACAGGCTCCTTGCCAGAGAGCTGGAAGAAGCTAACAAGATAAGAAATACCTCAGCAATGATATGGGTCTGGCATTCCAGGCCTCTCTTTGGCCTTTGAGTTTTCAATCATCCCAGCAAATGTGATTATAGCATCCTCTTGAAAAAATTGTTATCTCAAGATACCAAGTCAAGGGATCAGAGAGAAAAAACTACAATGTTCTGATGATGAGCTCAGAATCTGAACAGATTGTACACAGAGGCTTAGAGTCCATTTTAGATTTTGCATTTTTTTTTTTGCTAAGAATTGATTTTCAGTACATCTAAATTACCTGTGGATTTGGATTGGTTAATTCACTTGACTTATGCCTTAAAATAGAAAATCATTTATTCCAGTGTGTCTATGTGAAGAAATTTTAGTTGTCTATATAATACAACCTGGAATTACCTTGGAAGAGAGTCTCAATAAAGAGCTGACTATAGTAGGCTGTCCTATGGGCATGTCTATGGGAAGTTGCCTTAAGTAATTGATCTGGGAATGCCTCGCCCACTGTGGGTGGCATCACTTCCTATCTCATACCGTATAATAGTGAAAAACAATCTGAGTGAAAGCAAACAAGTCAGCATGTATTCATCCATTTCCCTATGCTCTCGAATGTTGAGTGTGACTAGTTCAGTGGATTCCTGCCTTGAATTCCTCACAGTGATGAGCTGTAGCCTGGAGCCATAATCTGACATAAGCTCCTTGGTCCCCACGTTGCTTTTGTAAGGGTCTCTTATCATAACAACAGAAATACAACTACAACAGAAATATTTTCAAGTGAGGGTTTCTGATGAGACATGTAGAACTGTGAGGCTCATAATGAACCCAACAGGGCACACAGCTATGCATACATACCCATGAAGATGCGTAAGGGAGGGAGTGAGAGAACATAGAGGTACTCACCTCTGTATTGGTATCTTTCTTTTCTTTGAGTATTATCAGGCTGGAGGAGGTTTAAAAATTCCAATGATTATGAAGTCATTCTGAATTTTAAAGGACTTCATCAGTGCCATTTCAAGATTAGGCTACCTGCCAGCTCGTGGGCATTTTGCCAAAGAGCTTTTTGACCAAACATGTTTAGCCCCCATTCACTTGGATGAGTCTCAATGGGAGAGAGGTCATGGGAAACATCATCTTCGATTATAAGGTGTAGAAACAACTAAATAATCCCATAGGTATGTGGAACTCACACCCAACAGCTCACACAGCACTTGCACAATTTGACCTTCTCTGGACGCTGGGGTGGGGGATACAGGCTGAGTCCTGAGAACAGCAATTCTTTCACTGCTGATGAGAATCAGGCCAACAAGACCTGTGACTTCATCTTTGGAGATTATTCTGGTAGAGCCCGCTGCACTTGGGTATTTTCCCTCCTTTCTGTTTCATGAAGAAACAGTGAATTCCCACTGCAGGCTGTGTTAAAGGCTTGTCTGAGAGCAGTGCAGTCAAATCTATAGAAGTAATGGGAAACTGAAAGGCTGAGCTTTCAATGATGGAGAACAAGATAAGGCAGATGGGAAACCCAAGCTAACACACACTCATAGTCTATAGGTTGTCTGGATCTCTCCTGTTTTCTTCAGCTCTTACTAACATTCTATTAACTAAGTATAAATATTTCCTAGTGTTCTTCTGGGAATAGTAAGTCATCAAGGGGGAGACAACTCTGAAAAGATGACATTAAAATCCAGACTGCCCTCTTTTTCAGAAAATATACAGTGTTCTCAATAAATCAGGGAAGAATGGAAGTTTTTTTCTTGAATACTTACCCACTTTCACCCAGCTCCTTTCTCTAGCTCTAGAGTCTTCATTCAATTTTCAAATCTCTCACCTTATTCATAAGCCTGTCTTGTTTTTCATCCCTTAGGTACTTGGCCTTTTAATGATATTTGAAAGTAGCTGTTCATTTAAATTAACCCCTCCTAGGGTATGACTGATAAAAGAACTCAACATATTACCATCTCTAGAGTGTTTGTTTGCAGATGGTTGAGCGTTAACATTGTCACTCCCACATGTGTTTCATCTAGTGGAGGCAGGTTGACAGAGAGTTGCATACTTGGGAACGGAAAGGTAGCCAGCCACGAATCCTGTTATTTTCTAGTTCAAGTTTATTTTTTTTTTCCCAGAATGATTGTCAGTAAGAGACAGGAGGCTCCCTACTCAGTCTAGCCTCACATACCACAATCATGACAACCCCTGGAAAACTTCCTGTGCACTGACTACAGATCAATAGAAAGAACTCATTCACTACCTTGTCCAGAGAGGAATCATTTTAGAACTCAAAAGTTCCCCCCAACTTACCCTTTTTCTTCAAATACATGTCCAAAGTTTTCTAAGGGTGAGAAAAGCAGCGGAGGTTTGGGGGAGGTGGTGTTTCATCTCAGTCTTTGTGAATAGCACCTAGCTTTCTTTAATTTTCTTCCCCTGAGGCCTGCCTCTTTGCCACCTTTCTTCCTGCCATTCCTTTGTGCATCTCATTATTACCTTGAACAAGGAAAGGCTTTGGCGCCTGCTGATAACACAGTGTGGTCCAACCCCAGTAGTACAAATGCTGCCACATGCCACGACAGGAAAATGAACAGGCACTGTCAGGGAGCCAGGTTGGCAGAGCGTGCTGGAACATGCCTGTGGAGTCAACAATCAGGCAGCAGGCATCTTTCTGCAGACAGAGCTTGACAAATACACAGGACCCACTTTGTTCCTGCTGTAGGCTGTGGACACAGGTAGATAGTTGGGGGACCTACTTCCTTCCCATCTCCTCTCTGTGTTGGAGTCAAACATTTACATTGGTAAATTGCAGGTTTGGCCCAGGAGATATTTTGGAATTATATCAATGACATTTTGTTTATCAGTTTCTTTTTAAGGGAGCATTCTGTCGGGAAATTCTATATAAAAAGCAATACACACACTTAAATGTACACTCACATGCATACACACATTTATATACATGCATTTAAATGCGCACACGTACACATATCATACATACCTTCATACATATACACAAACTCACTTACATACATACATATATACATGTACATACACCCACATATGCATACACTTTCATTTTCAGTCACTATTGTTTTTCCTTTTTCATTACACACTAACTGAACTCATATACCTGAGTGTTTAATTTGTTCATACAAAACACCACAAGCTTGGAGAGCAACAATGCTGGCAATTAACATCACAGGAGCAAAACAAATGTTCTGTTGTGGTCTAGGCTCCTAAAAATGAGAAATGGCTGTATTAGAACATTTCCAACCTTTCTCACTGGGCGAGAAGTACCATTTTTAATAGTTCTCTAGAATGAGTGTCTTGGCATTAACTGTGTGACAGTTTAATTCTTAGATTTGGCTCACAAAATTGTAGAAAGCGAAGATCTGTAAAAAGGTATTGATTCCATAATGCCCATGACTTTTATTTTGTTTGTCTTTCTTCCTCCTCCTAAAAACTAAAACAATCAAAGCTCTAGGATCCCGAATTTTTTTTTTTTTACTTTGAAAATATTCATTCTGTAACTGATTTTAAATAAGAACTTCAGTTTTATGGTTCATTACAATTCTTTTTGGTTGTCAGATTTTGCTTTATTAACAAAACTGCATCTTTTCTAAAAGACTGAAGGTTGTGAAACTGCAAGAGAGCTTGCCGTACAACTTGTTGTAAACACATGTTTTCTGTGTTTACAAGTCATGCTTGGCAACCACTGCATCTTCCACAGCGCATGCCAATTTTTCCTCACTAAGCCACCTGCAAAGGACACATGCCTTATTAACTCTTACACCCTTTCCTATTCAGAACCGCATTTCTCAACTTCTTTCAGGAGGGATTCTTTTCAAAATGTTTCAGAATAAAAGAGAACAACAGATTGTTTCCCTCAAACATATTGATCAAGCACTCTTCTTTGAGTGCCTGCTATATAGTCTGCATAGACTCAGCAGAAATTCAAATCTGAGACACATGTAATTTCTGTCTTCAAAGAATTCGCTATCCTTCTTGATTTATATGAGACCAGTGTGATTCCAAACACTCTGGCCTCTGGTGTAAGGGTGCATAGAGTAGAAGGGAGAAGTTATCACAAGGGATCCAAGAATCCATGAATACACCAAGCATTGTCTTTTGACCAAAAAGTTCATGTCTGCATGGGCAGATGTAGCTTCTTTTCAAACTCGTTCCTTCATTGCTGTCACTAAGGATTAGCAAAATACGAATGTGAATATTTGTGAATAGTGCCTAGCGTTCCTTAATTTTCTTCCCCTGAGGCTTGCTTCTTTGTTCCCTTTCTTCCTGCTATTCCTTTGTGCATCTCATTATTACCTTGAACAAGAAAAGGCTTTGGCGCCTGCTGATAACACAGTGTGGTCCAACTCTATGGACCTGAAACTGACCTGAATTATGACAGCCTAAATCTTAGTGGCTTTTTCACATATATGTAGTCAATTAATATAACTAATATTATGAAAGAAGTTTGGTAATTTTTTTTTATCTTTTGTGTGTGTGTGTGAATTTCACATCATACACCCTGTTCCCATTCATTTCCCTCCTCTGCTCAGATCTGCTCTCCACACTTGCCACCTCTCCCAACAGAAAAAAAAAAAAAAAAAAAAAAAACCTTCATTGTGGAAGCTGGAGTGTGTCTGTTTGTCTCACAATATTCCCTTTTGTCCAGACTTTCTTTCTTGCAAATGTTTATTATAATGACTCCTTGGTCTGGTAGGAGGCCTCTGACTTCTGCTACCTTGTCAATACTGGAACCTCACTGAGACTCCTCTCAGATATCAAGGTATTGCCCTGTGTCATGGAGATCCTGTAGTTTTGAGTCTGTGGAATTAGCCTTTTCATGCACTCCAACAGTTCATCCATGGAATATATATTGGATTAGGCCAAGTTAAAGCTCTGGTACTGGGTCTGCAACCCCCACATCTAGGGCCAGCTGTACTGTGCTACCCCAGTATGGTGTAAGGCCTGCTCTTCCAAGAGCTGCAGCATGTGAAGGACAGGGATAACTCTCCTGCTCTTCTGACTCCATGGTGCCAAATTTCCTGTCAGCCACTGGAAGATGGGAGGGGTTCTTGCCTTAGCCAGCACTACCACAAAGCAGACAAAAGGCAGGTCTGATCTCCCTTACTCACACACTTGGGGGTGGCTCTCCCACACCCCCACATCAAAGGCCAGGCAGGGTTTTTCTAGTCTTTGTCTTGCTTCCTGTCCTGGGAACACATCTGGTGCTTCACTGGTGGTCATCACAGGCTACCTCCCTGTCCGGGCCTCCTTATGCTGAACTGCTGGAGGTTTTAGGCTTGCTTTTTTCAGGGAATGTTAAGCTACTATTCATTCACATGTTTATAGGTCACTGAATGTAGACATAGTCTCTTTCCTGTCTGTCATCAACTGATGCACATGTGACACAGCAGCCGTATCTACAATGCCTCTAAGGTCAGGACTGGTTAATCTCTAATAATAGACATTTCTAATTGGAGGAAGGTTGAGGATTGCTGAGCAAACTAGCTTTAAAATTTAAAACATTAATCCAGGTTTGTGGCATTAGGCAGAAACAGGTGGATCTCTGTGGGTTTGAGGCCAGCCTGATCTATGTAGTGAATTATAGTACAGCTGGAGCTACATAGAGAGAGACTGTCTCTCAAAAAACAAATGAAAACAAAGGTGAAAAGTAAGTTATTTAGTAAATGAGAAATTAGATAGAGTAAAGTATTAGTTACACCAACTTTATTAACTAATAAGATACATGATTTGGTTGATTAAATACATTTTGTCAGGCAACTGACTGCCTGGACAGTCCCCAGTTTTTCTCCATACATTAGAGCATCTATCTTCATTCATTTAATGTGGGTGATCTGAACTGAGTCCGGGCTCACTTCAAGAACAGCAAGCACTCAACTTCTGAGTCATCTCTCCAGCCCTTGTCATGATAACTCTTAAAAAATCCAGGCACTTAACCTCTTTACCCCCCACCGCCACCCCTGAAATACATCTGAATCTGTGAAGGAGAACAAGGGATTATTTTTTTAATCAGTAGGTCTCAAACTCTGGTGTTGCCCACACTGTCCCCATTTGCATCCTTTGGGAATTTCTTTGAAACTCACTTTCATAGGTCTCATCCAAGGCTACTGTTGTAGTTTGGTTTTCTATTGCTGTGATACAACACTGAACAAAACCATCTTAGGACGGTAAGAATTTATTTGGCTTATAAATCCTGATCTGAGTCCATCCTTATGGGAAGTCAGGGCAGGAGTTCAAGGTAGGAACCTAAAGGTGGGAACACAAGTAGGGTCCATAAAGAAAGCTGCATTCTTGCTTGCTTGTCTTGTCTCCTTTATGATATAATTCAGGACTACCTACCCGGGGATTGCACTGCCCAAGGTGGGCTGGACATTCCCATATCAACCAGCAATCAAGGAAATGCTATAAATTTGTGCACAGACCATCCCAATGGAAACTATTCCTCTTCTGAGACTGTCTATCCAGGTGTGTTAAGTTTACAAAAACTAACCAGACAGTTACTGAGTTAGACAATCCCGAAGTTTAACTCAAGCATCTGTGTGATAAACCCTCTGGCTGGTGCTCCGGTTTTACAACTACTATTTTCATTGTAAGTGATGCCCTTTAAATACCATTTCATGTTACTTGTTAGACAGTGAGATCTGCAAGGTGGGTACTCATGGAAGTTGTTGAAATAGTGTTAGACTAATCATTCAGTTGTGAGTAGTACAAGGTAATATAAATGTGTGTGTATCCTCTTCACAGAAAATCATATCTTGGAGGATGTGAACAAATGTGTAATTGCCCTCCAAGAGGGGGATGTGGACACACTGGATCGCACAGCTGGGGCCATACGGGGCCGAGCAGCCCGGGTCATTCACATCATCAATGCAGAGATGGAGAACTATGAAGCTGGGGTATATACTGAGAAGGTTCTGGAAGCCACAAAATTGCTTTCAGAAACAGGTAAGCATGGATGTTATATCTGCCCCAAATATTACTGCTATGATTGATTTCTATATCTGAACACCGTAGTTGCATTGTCTTCTACCATCCTTGATTCCTCTAATTTGTATGTATCATGGGAGGTATAGAAAATGTGAATGTTTTTGTTTCTCGAGTTTTGATTTGAATAACAGGAGAAAACAATTTTATTACTTTCCATGTATATGTATTTCTTTGTCATACTCAAGTGTAATATTGTTTGGTTCTCACAAGGATTTTAGGAAATAGGCAAAGAAATTTTGATTTTTCCAAATTAAAAATGGGAAAGTAGAAATTTGAAGCTGCTAAGAGATAAGAACATGGTCTCAAAGCTGGAACATTTTTGGATCTGATTGTAGGTTGGTTAAAGGTGAAATTCTAAAGCATAATTTCATTAATTTTTTGAGGGAATTGAACCTGGAAGAACTTGGGATAACCAATTTGATTCATAGAGGCTCTAGGAGGATATATTCGAGATACTGAGAGAAACCTCACCATGCTACTGAAAGCGGTTAGCCTTTGAGTATCTGATCAGCCTCTAATGTCCTCATTTGGCTCATGTTCTATGCAGTGGCAACTTGCTGCTCATATGAACTGGCTTGTAAAGCTGGACACTCAACCTGATTGGAAATGACAGAAGATTAAGAACTTTATACATGGCATGAATGGGGAGGCAGGTTAATTAGTCTTTGTTGGAGGGGTATCTCTGTAGGAGGTCATAATCATGCCCTTATGGAAGCTGCAGTTGGTATGTTTCCCTAAAGTGCTACTTTTAGCTAAAGGTCAACCATCTATCAGCATCCATACTGAGATGGGAGAAGGCCTTCCCATTCCCCTTAGCTTAGTCTTGGAAGGTCTTGGCATTCCCATGAGTCTGAGATATTGACTACATGGTCATACTCATGTCACTAGCACACATTCACTCAGGCTGTCATCTGTTCTCCTCAGGAAAGAGCAGTCACCGTCCAGGATCTTATTGTAGCTCTCTGGTACACTAGGGTGGGAAATGGCATACTGCCATTGAGCTAGTAAGACATTCTACAACATTGAAGAATGTGTGTGTGTGTGTGTGTGTGTGTGTGTGTGTGTGTGTGTGTGTGTGTGATAGTCTTTATTGTTGAGTGGAACACAGCACTGTATGATTCTTCAGAAATAGCTATTTTTTTAAATGCCTGAGTGTATCCAAAGTCCATATACAAACTCCTTGGTATGACTTTCACAGGGGTTGGAAGAGAAAGATACTTGTATGGATACCACTAACCCAAAACAGTATTCATTCTTAGCATCTTCCAAAAAAGTTTCTCTTTTCTCTCTCATCTAGTTTTCTCTCATTTCCTTGACATTCCAACCCTCAACATCTAAGCAAAGATAGAAGGGATGAGGTTTTTTTTTTTTTTGAGGTTCTTTTTGTTTGTTTGTTCGTTCATTTGTTTGTTTTTTGAGACAGGGTTTCTCTGTGTAAAACCCTGACTGTCCTGGGCTCACTTTGTAGACACTTAAGAACCTCAATCCAGCCAGGCATGGTGGTGCACACCTTTAATCCCAGAACTTGGGAGGCAGAGGCAAGTGGATCTCTGTGAGTTTGAGGCCAGCCTGGTCTACAGGCTCAGGTAGAGACACTGATTCAAAATTAAAATATATATAATGATTGAGGAAGACTGACATCATCCCTGTGCCTCCACACATACTATACAAGCACACAAGCACATGCATGTGGGTTCACATATGCACATGTACATATACATACACAGAGCAAGTGAGCAAGAGAGAGACAGAGACAGAGAAACAGAGAGACAGGGAGGGAGAGAGGGAGAGAGAAACGGTGGGGGGGGGAGAGAGAGAGAAACCAAATTGCCAGGTGTAGTTTTGTTCTTTGTTTGTTGTCTTGACACATTTGTCTGTTCTGGCTAGTATTTGGCATGTTTTTGTTCAATTAATGACCTTAGTGAGAAGACCTTATGTGGCAGATACTTTTTTGGTCTGGACAAATGAATCTGTCTTTTAGATTGGTGTCAGAATTCTCTGTGGACTGTAGAATGGTCAACAGAATCCCCAAGAGTCACCCTCTAGATGCTTGGAGCACCCCCCCCCCACCATTCCACATTCTGGTAGCTAAAAATGTCTGTAGACATTGCCAGGTGTCCTGGGGTGGGGGTAGATTGGGCAAAACAATATTAATTATACTCCAAGGTAGAGAAATATCCCATAATAGGGACAAATATGAGCAGGATAAAATGAAATCTCCACTCTAGGCACAGGGTGTGAGGAGTGATGTAACATGGGGTATATGAGAAAGAGGTTTTATTAAAGGACAGAGGTTTCAGAGGCCTTCACCAGACCAGATATGGCTGGAAGAAATGTTGACAAGTATGGAGCATTCCATTTGCACATATGTATGTACCAGGCTGACTGCCTTCACCAAGTGGCAAGGAAATTGAGAGATAGAACTGTCTGTAGCTTATTTTCTACACACTATTTCCCTTCCTCAGCAGTGCTAGCATTTTGGCTCAAGAATAATTTCTATGTTTTTATGAACACAGGGTTAAATTTAAGAAAATAATTTTGTGGATTACTAGCATGATAAAATTGTGGGACTTCATTACATTGAAAATTTACCTATTTCTGATGAAAATAATCTGGGTTGATGGAAACACAATAAACACTTACATGGCATACTTCCTGGGCCATCCAATAAATCCTGAATTATAACAAATTGCCAACAGCTTGGAAGTGAGTGGATACTTGACCAGACCCATCTCTTGGCTTCTCATTTCCAAAGTCAGGCTACAGCACAGTAGTAGCCACTGGGGCCAGGAGTGCCCCCATGTTAGCACAGTTAGTTATAAGCAGAGTAGCTCCTTCCACACTGACCAGATTATATTAAAATGTCACTCTTGTAAAATAGATAGCTGATGCAAGTTTATGGGAGTGTGTAGGGAATGTGTCTGTGAGAGTGTTGAGAAAGGGGGGATGAGAGACAGTGAGAGAGAAAGAGAGAGAGAGAGAGAGGAGAGAGAGAGAGAGAGAGAGAGAGAGAGAGGAGAGAGAGAGACAGAGGCAGAGAGAAAGGAGAGAGGCAGCGGAGAGACTGATTGAGAAAGAGATTTTTCTTTTTCATTTTTAAGGATTTCAACCCAGAGCCTTGTGCACAGTGCCAAGTGCTGTATTGCTGATCTATTTCTGTCTCTACAATCTCCACAGACAGTAAATGATTGTTCTATCTTATTAATTATGTTGAAAGAAGAGACTAAAATTTTATTATTTTGGATAATATGTGCTATAGAGTAATGGCATAATTCCATGCCTTATATCCTAAATTTAAATAGTAGAAGGAGGAAATAGGAAGAGGAAGGGGGTGAGAAGACTGGGGCAAGAGAGGGTGATGGAGTGAATATGATTAAAATATATTTTGTGATTGTTTGTAAATGCTGTGTTACCCAATATTATGTATTATTAATTTATCCTGAAGCTTACATAAATGTAGGATTTTTTCCATGAGATTCTGTATGCTATTCATAGAAAATGTAAAAGGACCAGCAAATAGTACCTAAACTAGAAATTGTATTAAAGGATCCATTCATTTGGACCAGTTAAAGCAGTATAGTGGATTCAGAATGGGACTCATAAAAACTCAAGTACCTGATTGCTGCTTACTGACATCAACAGCAACCAAATTAGTTAATACCCTTCGTATGGAGTTTTCTGTGTTTTCTGGTATTTTATCATTTGGGCATGGTCAAGGCTATAAAGCTTGGTATAAGTACAGTGTTATCTATGCCTTCTGAGTGAATGTAGTCTCCATGAGCAATCCCTGGTAAATCTTCTTCTGTTTAAACCTCTGTCTTTTTGGATGGGAGCCTCATTATTCTCCCAGTGAAACACATCCATACATCTTCCACTATTGTCTCTGTAATGTTTGGCATTTCCTCCTCTTCCTCAACTCTTTAATATTTAATTCTAGTCTCAGCTGGGTACAACAAATAACTTCATCAGTGCCCTCATGTTATGTACCAGCTCTTCAGGGTACAGGATACACTTAGAACACATTCAGTTCAGAGAGGCAGCTCCTCCTATGCGTATCCCTTGCAGGAGAAAATGCCTACCAGGATCCCCAGAGTCAGAGCTCCAGATTTCCAGATCTAGATTTTGTTTCCTTTCACTTTCTGCATATCAATGGGAAGTAACCTTATTGGCTTTATAGACACATTTACTGGGATTATGTTTTATGATTGAACAGACTTGAGTGACCTGCCTTATCTTTGTAGCTGCATTTTAACAGAAGGAAAACATAAGGAAGTCAATTTCAGAATAAGTCGGTGGCAGTAGCTTATTGGAAAGGCAGAAATTGTAGGGGAGACCATTAAAATATAAGTCAGTTCTCCATAGGTTACCTTGAAATTAGGTTGTGAAAGTAATGGATTTCAATAGAAGTTATCATGACTGAGACTGCTCAGCCTAGATATTCTAATATGGTTTTCGTGTATTTTAATGTAACCCATACTACTAGTATAAAGCATTTTATTCCCTCCTTAAAGCTCAAAATGGTGGTGATATGGAGTAAATGTGTTACTTGCAGGTAGCTTTAGTGTTTGTGATGGTGAGAAGTCAGAAATATGGAAAAAAAAACAGAAAGTTTAAGTATTTGATTATCCTTAAGGAAGTAATGTGTGGTTTGTCTTATCTTTCCCATATGATAGATACCTTCAAGCTGTATCTATTGTAGAGATCTGGCTGACAGGTAGGGTTTTTTTTTTCTTTTTGACTTTTCAAACATATTTTGTGCATATACGTACAGAAGAATGCACACACCACAGCAAAGCGATGTAAATCAGAGCACTACTTGCAGGAGTTAGTACTCTCTTTCCATCATTTAAATCCAGGGGTATCATAGTTTCTGTCAACCCGACACACACCTGGACACAGCTGGAAAGATGTAATTGAGGAATTGCTTCCATCAATTTGGTCTATGGCTATGTTTTGCCGGGGAGCATTTTCTTGATAGTTAATTCATGTTCAGTTCTTGCCTACAGGTTCTTACCATGAATTCTTGCCTTGGCTTCCCTCAGTGATGGATTGTAAAATAGAAGCTAAAATAAATTCCGTTGTTCTTAAGTTGCTTTTGGTCATAGTGTTTATCACAGCAACAGGAAATCAAAGTAGAAGATAGGGACTGAACTCAGACTGTCAGACTTGGTGGCAATGACCATCTCACTAATGTATTTTTTTAATCTAAAAATTTGTATTTATTGTTTTATCTTGAAAGTAAATATTGGATTTATTTTTATATAAGTACTTAATTAATTGTGTGTGTGTGTGTGTGTGTGTGTGTGTGTGTGTGTGTATTTCCGAGTGTATGTATATATGCAGCAACTCACAGAGGCCAGAAAAGATCCCCTGGAACCAGAGTTACAGATGGTTGTGAGGTATCTTGTGGGTTCAGTGACCTGAATCTGGATTCTCTGCAAGAGCAATAAATGCTTTTGACTTCTCTGCTGTCTCTGAACATGAGATTTTTAGTTCAGAGAAAAAAAAAAAATAAAACTTACTTATGGTACCAACAGTTCCCAGCAATCCATTTTCCCTTTCAGGACAGAGTGATGAAGGCAGGTTACTTATGTCTATAAAGAGTAAAGCTATAGCAGAGACCCCCACATAATTATGAACCCAAGAGCTTATATAGTAGTCTGTTTACAGAGGCCCGGTTCTCTCATTAGGCTGGGGAAAGTCTTTGACCTTCAGTATAAACAAATTCCTTGCAGGTGAGAAGATTATGAAGACTCTTCCTGGTAGAAGTCTCTAGCTTAGCCTTCAGTTTCCTCTTTGAAGTATTTGTTAATGTGTATCTCTTGAGAAAATGGAGTCCTATACCTCTCCAAGTTATTTCTCTACTGGAGGAATGCTGTCAAGTTACTCTTTGAACCAGCTTATGGATAATTTTTGCCTAGAAATACTCCACTGTACAATAAAACACAAACATTTTTCTCTATCCTGCCTCGGTCTTTAACTCTAAGTTCTGTTTTGAGTCACATATCCAGCTTACTCAGCACGGGGGATGAAAGAGCCACCCCAGAAAATACAACTTAAGAAGGAAAAGTACAATATAACCTCATAACAAGGTCCTGGATGTGGACATGGAAATGGGAAATGTGGACCAGGAAGCCTCACAAAGTTGTACATTGCGGGGTTATGCGTTCAGAGCTGACTGTGAGCACTTTACTGGAGCTCCCGGACAAAAGAAAGCCCAAAGGCAAGGTCTTACTCTCCAGATCTGCATGAACCGCAGTATGAACTCAGACCTCTGGGATGCAGGTCATGCTGCTTCGTCACTTCAAGACGACCCATGACTAAGGCCTGAGGTGGTGGCTGTGGAGTAGGAGAGGGCCCTGAGAATGTTGTCAGTCGCAAGATTGGTAGCCAGGATGTTTTTATTTCATAAACTGGGGCAATGATACAATACATCACCCATGCTATCTCAGGAGGAAAGACTTAATGACAGTAACAGGTACTTGAGGGAGAGAGGAAGAGAATCACGCTGAGAGCCACTCCTTGGGAGGCAATAGGTAGTGCATTGCTGGAGACCTTGAGAAATAGTTTTGATTAGGAAAGCTGCAAAGCTGTAAATGTACCCAGAAGGCCTGAGAGAGCTCATGTGCATAGGAACCAGGGAAATGCTATTTGTTATGGCCAAATGCCTCTCCTTGGTTTGCCTTCCTGTTTTACTTATCTTCTTGTGTCATAAATGTCCTCCTTGTCTGTGAAGTTCTAACCTTCTAACCACACCACCCAATTCCACTTCTGCTTGCCACGATCACATCAATCATTTCTTTGGCTTCTTTGTAATGTCTGGCACTTCAAACACTATTTATGCACTTGTTTACTTTTGTAGTGAAGTATATACTTGTTTTTCCTGTTTTCTCTCTGTCCTTTCCACATCTTTCTACCTGTGTGCATGTATTAATTCTAATCAAATTTTAACCCCTTCAGATCTAAAACCATCTGTTCATTTCCTGTAGGTGTGATGGGAGTTGAATCTCAAAATTGGTTACCGATATAAAAGAAAAACCTTAGTGATACAATGTTTGCTTTCACAGATTTTTATCTTTTCTTTTAAAACCACATATTTAATGATCAAAATCAGAATCTTTAAAATCATGTGTAAGAAATTCTCAGCAAGTGTTTCAATGCATCTTAATGCAATCTAAGTATTTAAACATCACAGATGCCAAATTAAACTGTGTTTATCAAGCTAGGTTTTGACGAACACTGTAAGCTACATAAGGCGTTGCATTCAACTCTTTATTCATTCCTCAAGGTTCAGAATTAAATGTGCCATCTTTCCTCCTGGAGTTATAAACCATTTGTGATTATTTTTGAAATGTTTATTTTAAACGATACGAAAACCTTCCAAGCAAGCAGTTTCTTTACTTGGGGAAAGGAATTTGTGTCTAGACAAGAGCAGATGGATGCGCCCCGATTCTCTCAGGGTAGTCATCGTGAATGGAATTTAGAATTACTTTTTTTGTGTGGTTTCCTTCTTCTAGGCAATCCTTTTTCATCTTTTATCAAACAATTCAGCTCATGGGTTATGTATGGCCTTCTGGAACTCGGATTTGATTTTGATGTTTGAAATGTACATTATAATTTTCTAAACATGAATGTATGAAAAAGGCAGCCTTTAAGAACTCCTACTGAGAGACCAATGACTGACACTGAGGAAAGAAAGCCCAAGGAGGACTGGATAGAAGGAGACATGGCTTGGCTGGTGATTGTGGTTATCTGGAAAGGTAGAAATAGTCGATGAATATTCATGAGGGAACAGCAATAGACTCAACTGGGCCACTTTTGCCGTGCTCCTGAAATCTGATAGTAGGTGTCTTATGCGCGCGCTTGCACACACACACACACACACACACACACACACACACACACACACACACACCACACACAGAGAGAGAGAGAGAGAGAGAGAGAGAGAGAGAGAGAGAGGAGGAGAGAGAGACAGAGAGACGTGACTACAGTCACAGCTAGGCTAGCATTAGTATTAACAGAAGTCTGTTATTTATTTATTTATTTATTTATTTGTTTGTTTGTTTGTTTGTTTGTTTGTTTATTTACTACTTATTCGCTTATGTGTTTATTTATTATTTCAAGGCAAGGGCTCACTGCGTAGAGTTGGCTGGTCTGGGACACTTCTATGTTATTTATGACTAGGCTGGTTGGCCCTGAACTCGCCCACCTCTGCCTCTGGAGTGCTGGGATTCAAGGTTTGTGCCACACCTAAGAGTAAAGTATTCAATTTAAACAAGTACTTCAGTTTTGGTACCACGTGTTTAAAAAAAATTTAAAAATACTTAAAAAATCAAATTTCATCAATTAAAATATAGCTTTTAAAGTGGTATAAGTTGGAGATACGTAAATAATTTTACAAAAGTCTCAGGTTGAATGGGCAAATTTTCTTGGAAATGATATTTTATTCGAGCAGAAGGATATGTTTGAATACTTTTTTTTTGGTCTTTTTACTAAATCTACTGTTTTTTTTTTTTTTCAAAAGTGAACATTGAAAGATTCTTTCTCTCATGGATCTCATGAAGCCATAACCAGACACAATGTTTAGTATTGTCCTTGATAATCAAGATAGAAGGAATGCTATGAGGGAATGGTTTTATGGTGTTTGGAGGTAGATTTATAGCAAACTCCTCAAATGACCCTTCTGCTTCAGTGTCTCAGATGTGGTCCAGCATGCTCCTGTCTGTTTTTGAATGTATTTCTAAATTTGATACAAAATTTAAAAAGCAGTTATCATTATCCCAATTAAAAACAGATTATTTTATTTTTATATGTGGTTTGTGGATGTGCGTGCATGTATTCCACATGTGTACATGTATTCACAAAGGCAAGAAGAGGGCACCATATACCCTGGAATTAGCGTTACAGGTGATTTTGAGCTGCCTGGCATGGGTGCTGGGAACAGGAAGTTTCCTGAACTGTCTCTCCAATTTCTTAACTGTCTCTCCAGCCTCCATTATTTAAGTTGGGCACCATCTGAAGTCCAGGCTTGTTCAGAATCAATTATCAGGGTTAATTAGAAAAATTGCTTGGAATAGACAAATACACCAGGAATCTAGATTAAGTGTAGCTGCTGCAATTAACAAAAAAAGTGACATTTCCTGCTAGCTGCTATTTACTAATAGTTTCCCTTTGGATAAAGCATATGATGTTTTTGTACAATATATTAACCCAAATTTTGTATCTTTGTGCTATGATTATGATGTCATAGTGTCTGTGAATTTGGGATTGCTGTAGCTTTGTTGGGGGTCAGCCCTCTAGAATTTCTCATGAGCTTGAAGTCAAGGTCTGGCCAATGTTGTGCCAGTTTATGAATTGACAAGTAAAAAATACATGCACCTGGCATGAGGTGACCCTAGTTTTATGCTTCATGTGAGTCATCACTCCTTTGTCCCAGTTAACCACAGGCTTCTCCCAGTTCTTTGTCATTGTATCCTATTCAGTATTGGCTCATGTCTAAATTAGTGTTTCTGTTGTGGCAAAACACCATGACCAAAAGCAATCTGTGGAGAAAAGGATTTATTCTCTCTTACACTTCCACATCACAGTCCACCATAGAAGGAAGTCTGGGCAGGAACCTAGAGGCAGGAACCAAAGCAGAAGCCATGGAGGTGTATACTTACTGACGTACTCCTAATGGCTTAATCAGTCTGCTGTCTTACACTACCCAGGACCGCCTGCCCAGGACGACACTACTAGTAATGCATTGGGCCCTCATCTATCAGTTAGCAATCAAGAAAATGCCCTGCAGACTTGTCTATAGGCAATCTAATGGGGACATTTTCTCAACTGAAGTTCATCTTCCCAGATAACTCTATCTTGTATCAGCTGACAAAAATCTATGCATCTGGGACAGCTCACCAGATAGCAACTTACTTTATTCAGAATAACTACCCTAACAAAAAAGAAAGGGTAGTTAGATGAAAATTCACTTCTTTGTTTAATTTTATCTCAGATGATCTGTGTGATCTCCTTTGTTGTATGCTGTTGATTAGAGAGGATTAGTGGTTCTAGGCCATGTTTCCAGCTTGAGACACAGAAACATTAATACTAAGAGGGAATGTTGGGGGCCTTCTTAGATCTCTACTCACCACATGCACACACATATTGGTAAGTGCATATGGGTGGGAGACACAAGGATGAGCAACTTGATTGAGATGTGATATGATGTAATAAAAAAAAAAATCCAGTAACTTGGACCATATAGCAACATATTCAGTTTTAGGCACAAAAGTGTTATTTCTTTGGGCCATGATTTCTAAAACACAAAAAATACATCAACTAAAGACAGAGCTTGGTGGTATGTGGTCAGAAGGGAATGAAAAATTAGCAGAACTAGATAGAAGAGTAAGAAAAGGCTAAGATTGGCTTAATGTGATTGGAAAAGAGCTTTTCAGTAGAAACGTGAAAAGGATTGACAGACTATTTGCAGAAATAAAATTTGCATGCAATTAAAAAGCCACAATGCACGTGTGAAAGCAGAAAAAAAACCTAATGCCATTAATAGAAAAAAAAATTCTGTTTCTTTGGTGTTGAGATTGGGCACTAACTATACTGACTCACAGGAGAGCCTGCACAGTTTATCATCATGAAAGGCACAACTGACTGGACTGTAGAAGATCACACCTAGAAGCCAAAGGTCTAAAGCCTGCAAGAACTTGTAGTTTTAAAGTATTTTGTCACTCTGAGAATTCATCTGCCCTTATAGGAAGGGATCATCTACACTCAGTGGAGCTCTCGGGCTTCGAAATACATGTAGAAATGAAACAGTATTCACAAGGAAGGTTTATAGATCTAGTCATTTTGACTGATTGTAATCAGCAGTTAATGAAACTCTAATATTAACATTCCTAAAAGAATTCTGAACTCATTACTTTGAAAACTGTCTTTGAAGGTCGACTTTGGGACATCCTCAGAAAGTCCTCTAATGGTATAGGAACTCTATGAAGATCTTTACTAAACAGACTACTGTCATGGAGTAACCAGATTGTATGAGTCCTCTCTTACTTTTCACTGAGCTAAGGGTATTTATTGACAGCCCACAGCTTCGAAATGAGTTCATACTTCTACACAGGTGATGACTTTAAACTTCAAACACATATCAACTCCTCACCACATGCTTCACGGATATGCAGAAGCATCAAAGATACACTGAGCTCTGGAAATACCAGTCATACTTTCCTTCAGACAACATTAGACCTTTAATGTTTTTAGCCTCTCCTAGCATGTAATTGTGGACAATTTTAGTTTTCCCATGGCAGTACCTAATAGATATTATTTTGGAGAATGGATGCTTAATCTCCATGAAAACTATCAAACAGTTTTGTGTTGGAGGAAGTATTCAGTGGCTCCAAGGAGTCTCCTACGATTAATATTTTCCAGCCTCATTTACTCTTGTAATGCCTAATGCTTTAGCTATTTCCAACTATGAAGAAGTATCTGTAATCAGGTAGTATATACTTGGTCCTGATATATTGTTTTCTAGGTTTACCCAAATGTTGTTTTATTTTCTTGTTCCACATAAACATTTAGCAAGCTGGATCTGTTTCTAGAATAGCTTCTTTGTGTACTTTCTCTATATTTTATAGTGAAATATGTCTCAGTATGTGGCCTGACACCACCACCATCATAGACCATCCTTCTGTATAGAGATTTGCCTGTTTGGTTTTAGTGAACTAGTCAAGGATAGAATTGGAAATCTTCCTCTTTGTCATAGATGAATCTTCTCCCAAGGAAGTAAGGTTGAAAGGAATCCGAGCTCAGCTTTTTGAATGGGTTCCACACCAAAGCAAGGAGACCACTACTAAATTGTTCAATGGCCCTGAAAGTCTCTGATGAGATTCTGAGTCAGCATGGAATAATGAGCATCAAAAATGAATGGGAAACATGCGATTGCTTGTTTAATCTTAGAGATACTCAAGGAAAAATGTACTTTTTCCCTCCACTGCTTACTTATGGTTCTCTTTCTTCTCTTCCTGTTCGAATAGGTTCTTCATGCTTCAAAAGTATGAGAGAGGCTTAAGATGAAAAAAAAATGGAGGGAAGATTCAGGCAAACTAATGGACATATAGAAACACTGGGGACCAATCCCTTTTCAGTGTACCAACTACCATGATGGTGGGCACATGTATTCTTTCAGATGGCTAGGGATTAAGGAAAGTTTCAGAATGGCAGTTAAACTGGAAACTGAAGATTGAGGAAGCATTCTCCTAACCAGGGAGAAGGAAGAGAGTGTATTTCCATATGAGAGAATAAATTCTTATTGGCAGATCATCAATATGACTCTCCCCCCTTCTGCCCCCAGTTGTCATGGGCAACAGGCTTGACTAAATCTGATTTAAATATTTAGGTGTTAGTAGGTCTAGGTAGGTTGATTGCACCAGAAATGAAAGTGAAAAGTATTTAAGGATCAGATGCTTACACAAATTTACATTACTAGGAATCACTGGAAAGTCTAAGGCTAGAGCATAGAATTGCTTGCTTCTTCAGAAGCAGTGGGAAGTCTGGCGGTGCTTCTCCCTGGCATCCAGTTAACCTTGCTCTTTTCCCTCATGGCTGTCAGCAGTCCCATTTGCACTGTAACACAGCTTGTCATTTCTGTAAAGGGAATCACCCTGTGCTTCGAAATGTCAGCTCTGGAGCCTCTTGGCAAGATTCATTTCCAAAGTCCTCACCCATGGTCTAGACCTCAACCAGCACTGGAATGGTATGACTCTGAATTTTATATACAATATCAACTTCAATTTCATTCCTCTTGGAAGGTCATCATTTTGCAGACAAGTTTGCAATGTGCATGCAAAAGTATAGCTAGGATGTAAGTTTACTTCTAATTTTGATCACCCTTTCAGGGCATAAGCTATTAGAACAGTTCATCATGCTGATAAATAACTGCAAAGTGGTGTCTATATTTTGGGTGCAATTCACAAAAAAGCTTCTAATTATATAAACCTACATAAGCAACTGTGTCGATATACAAAGTGAGAATCACAAAGACACTGTTAAGCCTTGTACTAATTAGCTGAAGTGAGGCCAAAGTCAGATCTCACTCTACCTTTTTTAAAAAATCTCAATATTACTTCTTGGGAGAGGACATGTTTTATATATTATCAAGAAGTTGGAAGAAGTCATAGTTAAACTGAGAACTTCAGGTCTAGCCATCATAGATCATTGTTCTATTAAGCCTTTGCTTTCCTGACTTAGGACTTTAGAAGCCAGAGGAAAACAAAGCAGAAAGGAGGAACAGTGCAAAGAGTAGAGCTGTGTTGAAGAGAAATAGTAACTGGCCTGGCCCCAAGTGAACAAAATTAGGAATGGAGTGCAGAGAAAGTGGTTCTTGCTCTTTGGCCAGCCATTTGCTTCTTGAAAAATTGATTTCATAAAAGTACCATACTATTCCATACGCAGTTTGCAGCCAAATGGATGGAACTAGAGAAGCTCATCCTGAGTGAGCTAATCCAGACTCAGAAGGATGCACATGACATCTATTCACTTATAGTTGGATTTTAGCTATATAGTACAGGATAACTATACTACAACTAATGCACCAAATCAAACAGGAACATAGACTTTGTTACCTGTAATTGAGACACTTTGTCCTAGTGGTGCTGCCTTGTAGGCCCCCAGTGTATGAGGAGGCTCTTAGCCCTCATATGACTGCTGAACTGGGGCGGGAGGTATTATGTAGGGACACTCCACTCTGGAGGAGTGGGATGGAAGGGATAGGGGGTAGAGGGTGGGAAGGTGGGACTGGGAGAGGTAGAAAGAGGGTACTCTGATGGAGATGTAACCTAAACTAATAAATAAACATTTAAAAAGTACCTATTTCTGTCTTCTCCTCTGACAATAGTAGGCCCAGCAACATGATCATTCACTCCAGTGTTCTACCAGTCAAGTCTCACAGGAGAGACATCTTATCCCATGGTGGTCCAAGTAGAACAGCCTTCTAAAGAGTATACCTCATTAAAAGTAGTGACTTTATAATGTTACCTCATATGTATGTTTCCATGGAAGACCATTCAATATTAGGTAACCAATTTGTGACCACTTCCCTGTGGAAAACTATTTCTTCCACTCCCAGCATTTGTTTTTTTTGTTTAGGGTTGAGGACTTGTGCTCTTTCTGCTGCCTAGTTTAGCGTGTCTTTTTTTGTTTGTTTGTTTATTTTTTTGTTTGTTTCTTTATTATGTCAAGTTACATCTCCATCACATGCCCTCCTTCCACCCCTCCCGGTTCCACCCTCCCACTCTTTCCTGCCTCTTTCACCCATCCCACTCCTCCGATGTGGAGTGTCCTTGTGTATCGGCCCCTCTCAGTTCAACAGTCAATGAAGGCTCAGAGCTTCCTCTTGCACTGGGGGCTTACATGGTAGCACCCCTAGGGCAAATTGTCCCACTAATAGGTAACAAGGTCTATGTTCCTGATCCATTTGGGGTGTTGGTTGTAGGATAGTTATCCTGTACTATATGGCTAAAATCCAATTATAAATGAGTAGATGCCGTGTGCATGTTTCTGACTTTGGATTAGCTCACTCAAGATGAGCTTCTTTAGTTCCATCCATTTGTGGGTGAATTGCATGATTTCCTTGTTTCTGATAGCTGAGTAGTATTCCATTGTGTAAATATACCACAGTTTTTTTTTTTTTTATCCATTTGTCAGTTGAGGGACATCTGTGTCTTTTATTGTTGTGCTGTTGTGCTTGCTCAGTTCATGTTTAGACAGCATGAGCTGCGGTACACATTTCCTGAGACTTTATGGGTATAGCTTCTGATATTTCTAGGTTATACTTATGAATTTAGGAAGAGAAGTGTGTGTGTGTGTGTGTGTGTGTGTGTGTGTGTGTGTGTGTGTGTG